>JAJIZL010021300.1:936475-960103 GCA_023969395.1 Amblyomma maculatum
TAAGAAGTTCGCAGGGGTCAAGTGGATGCAGCTAGCACAGAACCGGGTTAAGTGGAGAGATATGGGAGATGCCTTTGCCCTGCAGTGGGTTTAATCAGGCTGATGATGATGATGATGATGACAAGGCAGTAGCGGCCGCATAACAATAGACAGATCATTCATTCCCAGTTCATTGTTACTGCGCCACGACCTGTTTCGTCAAGAACGTGACCCGCGCTTCGTGTAGATCGATTACAGCACCGTTAGCCTGCATACTACGTTAGTCAAGGCCCAGGATCAAATCCCTCAAACTCTCGCACCAGCTTACGAATTTTCCGACGTACGAAACCGTGGATACCGATTCGAGCTGTGCACCTTCCAGCCGGGGTCACCTGGTGACCTCCAGCCGTGGGAATGCTAGGGTTCAATGCATGTCATCAAGGCTATGCTGAGATCCTGGGGTAGACCTTGGCTCATCACCGAATAGTCAGCCGCAGTATAAAGTAAAGCGATCACGTCCGTATTATCACGTCACACACAAATCATAGGTAGCGCGCCGGGTGCTGTCGCTACCCTGCCCTAGCAAAACAACGGTATCAGTGTATCGGGGGTGGAGGGTCTTCAGTTTTACCGATGTCAGCGCCATTGCCTCTGGGCGCCTCTGGACTTGTTTGCCGGCGTAGACTGGAAAAAATTCACAGTGGCTTAGTTGTAGTTAAGTCTAGGAGATTGCGAAAGCAAGAGAGGCGAAGTGTCTAAAATGGAACAAGATAGCACATGTTATGGTGCCTCGATGCGCGCGCCCTCGCGCGGGCACGCACACCGAGGCACCCTACCACCTGTTAGACCACAGCGCACCTAGTGGGAGAAGCGCGAAAGGCCCGCCGTGGCTACGAGCCACGCTACGCTGAAGAGCCGACTTGGTTGCCCAGCTCTTGCGCTGGTATGACGTCAGTAGTCATGTGGTATAAAGCGTAACAACCGGACCACGCTACGTTGAAGGCTCGTAACATGGCGTAGTATTGCTTTCGCAATAAAACGCCGCTCAGGATTGCTGGTGTCTTGGCGAGGGCTGGGGAGTAGGTAACGCAGAGGAGACGACGATCAAGAATGTGGCGGCCATATGTCACAGGGCACTGACGGGCCGCCACATGAGCTTCGATCAGGAGTGTACTGTAACCATTCCGGGGGCAAGGTTCGTCGGGCTCTAAACCACACAGATCACAAACTGGTACGTGCACTTGTAGAGATGATTTGTCTCTCCACAGTGGTAGCAGGGGGGGGGGGGGGGGAAGGCGACAGTCCGGAACACGTCGCACTTCACACTTCAGCGATCCCTGATAGTCTGGCAGAGTATACCCACCGGCAAGACTAGACGGCCATACTGTTTGAATCATGACTTTCACGCTGTAGCTTGGTGATGGCACTTGACAAAGTAGAGATGCATACGTAGGCCTGACGTCAAGCTTGCGGACACCCCTAGAGACTTGCGTCTACTTCGCTGCTAGGCGCACCACGTCCCGGATGATTTCAGAAAGCGACGCTCATCACCCCATGCATGAGGTGATGAAGCTTCTCCGTCATTGAGGCGTCATCACGTTTGAAGAGACGTAGCAGTACTCCGCATACATGCAAACATTTTCGTTCGCCGTCTGGTTACGCGAGTGGAAAACAGCTTCAGTATTCTCCTGACGGTCTGCGTTGGGGAAGGTGGTTAAAGATAGCGGCGAATTGTTTCCGAGGTGAAAGGGTTTTCTCGTAGTGCTGGAACGAAGTTCTAGCAGATTCCTAGAGGTCAACATACATGTTGTGGAGCTCGCAGTCGTAGCTATATCCGTTGGGGTGGGCTACCTGCTCGAAGGTATCCCGCCAATCTTAATACATCTTGGTACACATCGCCGTTAAAAGATGGCGAGGCTCGTGGTGTGTTCTAGGAGATGGGCGCCGAAAGCCGGTTATCTCTGGCCATCTCTGGTTGGTAACGGCTTTGCCGTGGGTTCACAAGGGCTGGAATTCAGCTCGCGGAGGCGGCGGCTTGGGCGCTGATGAAGTGGTGTGCGAACCGTGTCTAGTTCGTAGATGTACGTAGGCATAGTAACGTACCCAGAACGGCTCCACCAGATATGTAAGAGTATGCAGATGCGAAGGATGAAGTGAGCTTCAAGAACAATCGCTTCAAGAACAGGCCTACACTTCAACATCCACTACTCGTACCGCATATGTTTTCTTCTACAACTAACGCACGTGTCAATATTATCCTTCATATACTGAATGGTTTCCTGGAGGGTAACGACATTCCTCATCGCCTAAAAATTGCAGTCGTTCTGTCTATACACAGGTCAGGAAGAAAGACAAGGTAGAAAACTAAAGACCGATTTCTATATTACGAGTACTTGCGCAGGTCGTAGAAAAATTATATTTTTCTGCGGTATTTCTTTCGTTCTGGACAGCTTTACTGTGCTGATTTATCGCTAATTTGGCTTTGTTTCTGGGCATGGTACAGTTGAACTGCTTTAGGAATATTCGGATGAATTGCTCAGCTTTGGTCGGAATCACTTGACGCGTTGTATTTTCTTAAGTGTTACAATGCGTTTGACACCAACCGCATTGCGTATCAAACCTTCGTAAGCAAAATGTTTTTATGCTTTTTTACAACGTTCTAGAAAATTACCTCAGCTACCAATGATATGGGTATTTTCACTTCTAACTTACCAGTGAGGGCTGGTGTTTCTCAGAGGTCAATATTGTTGCCTATGTTATTAATAATTTCGTCAATGTGACTGGCAAAATATATTTCTTATAAAACGGGCCCTCAAATGTTTCAAAATGGAAGATTTCTGAGATCACTGCAGAATCTTCACTGGAGAAATTCGTAAGCCTAAGTGTTGCTGTGTTCTTCGCGAGATGTGTCGGCGGGATTCTGCAAGTGATAGATACTGGGCCTTCCCCTTCCTGCAAACACCTTATTGTCTGTAAATAATTACCTAATTAACCAACACAAACTTATTTTGTCAATTGCACATCTTTCAATGATGCTCTATCTGATGGTACCATTCTTTTCCCATATACCATCTAGTTTCTCTTCTGCGAGTGGCGGATGCTGGGCCTTTCCTTTCCTGTAAACCACTTAACTGGCTCTAAGTTTCGATGGAGGTGGAGCGAAGAGGCGTCCGTGTCCTGTCCGATGTTAGTGCACGTTACCCCAGCTGTTCGAAATTACTCGGAGCCCTCCACTGCGGCACCCCTTTCACTCTTTCCGATTTCACTCCCATCTTGCTCGCTTTCTTTACGGCGCGGTTAAGGTGTCAACAGAGCAAGCGTTTGCTTTTCTGTGAACCAATTAATATTGTTGTTAGTTTTAATTCATTACCTAATTCACCCGCATCAACCTATTTCTCACTTGCATACCTTTTTTTTAAAGCTCTATCCTATGCTACCATTCTTTTTCCGATGTGCCAACCAGTACCTCCTTTACAGGGCCGAAACAGATATGCCCACGCGAAATCCACATAAATAGCCATACAATTGTTATGCATTAATAATTTGATTCACTAACAGTGGAATTAACGTTAATAATAAAACACAACTTGCCTGTTTTCTGTCCCCAATCAAAACTACTGTAATTACCTCGCCGCTCTACTTGCATAAGCATGACTGTGAGTCATGTAATAAATTGCACGAATATACGTAGATTGTACTAAATATCTTGGAGTAGATACCAACTTATCTTGGCATCAGCACCTATCGTTCATTTGTTCAAAATATAGGTCAGTCGCGTGGTTGTTTAATATCAAGAGTTTCATGTTTCTGTCTGTAAAAAATATGACTGTCTATGGTTTATGTTATCGTGTGTTGAAATACGCATATTCAGCTTCCATTCGGATGCATGGAATAGCAGGGTTGGCAAAATTCTCAAAAAGCTCCTAAGAAATGTTCCTTACAGTATCCAAATAGTATCAGCTGCAAATATTTTCCGTGAACTCTGTTATTCGATCATTATTCATCGAAAGCATTTTAAAGCATTCTTCAATTTTTGTTTACAACTTGCAAATACCACCACAAGGGAACTTCTCAGCCACAAAGTACGATGGGGCCAGACGACGTGCTAATCTGCCAGATATTTTTATTACTTGCCAGAACCAATCTTTAACGGGACTTCAAAAAGTACTTTAGAAGAATTGCTGAAACAGCTTTGTTACAACTGACATCTTAAATTTTAGGCGTCAGTTGATTTTCATTTATTTAGTACGAATGAAGACTTATGTTATCTCGTTCTGCCCATTTTCTATTACATTTTCTTTGTTATCCTTGTTTTCCCGGTGTCATTATTTCATCGTTGCCGTTAATAGGCACGGTCGCACAAGCCAATCCTGGCTTAGACCTGCCTGTTTGTGTGTGTAATGCGTTGAGGGTGGCAATTATTGTTTAATATTATTGTTCATATTATTATTATTATTATTATTATTATTATTCATTATCATTATTATTTTGTTCTCAAAATTGATTTTATACTGTTTTATTTATATTTCCTCATTAACACCGTGTATTCGTATCTGATCCTTTTAATCGCTTTCAATGATTGTATGTATGTATTTGTGCGTAGTTTGTTCTGTCCTGTTTTGGATGTTTTTTGTTGTTTTTCGAGACATCATCCTCATTTTTTTCATTCCTTACGTGGCCCATTTTATCTAAATTACATTTATTATGTTATTTGTTCCTTCTTTTGTCATGCTGGAAACAGCGCTAACATAGGACGCAGCGAGACCACTATACAGGTGCGGCTCTCCGTCCTGTGTTAGCGCACTTCCCAACATGATCGTAAATCAACAAGCCCAACTCCTTACTCTTCTGAACTTTTGTCTCCGTGTGTAAAGGTTGCCAGTGCCTTTTTTCTTATCTGTGGTGCAGGTCGAAGACTGCATGGGGCGTTCCTGCGCATATTAAAATAGAGATTGAGTGATTATCATCCTTGAACTCTAGAATATTGGTCTTCCTACAGCACTTATTGTCAAACTCATTTACGCTAACCTTCCGAAAAGCCGATAGTTTGGTAATGTTCTTAAATCTCGTTCTGGCATTTTACCTGCTACCTCTCGGGTTTCCCAGGTAGCTTTCTTGGATCCATCTTATTGCTTATCTTCATCAACGGTTTAGTTGCTTATGCAAATACGTCCGAAATAATATTAGCCAAAAGCCTTTAATGGCTCATCACTCGCCAGCGTGTCCGTGTGGGCGTTAGCAGCGAGCGTCCACGAGAAGTGTCCAACGTCTTCACAAGATTCCACGGGATAAGGTGGAATTTCACTTGTCAATCATCTGATGACGTCGTCAAAAAAATAAAATTCTTCTCTCTTGCGGGAATCGAACCTGCATCCCTCAGATCCCCGGCAGAGTTTTAACCAACTGCGCCACGCCGTGATCTTTTTTTTTTTTCAGCATGGTATTTATTACACACATTTACGTGCATAAAAAAGCTATATACAAAAGTAATCAGCCTGTAGGCGAACAAGTTCGATTGAAATATATAACACCCCACAACTAAAACACGTCTTAACACAACTCAACCTAAATGGTGGCAAAGAAAAACAACACGTCACTTATAGAAGCCAGTTCATTTGATAGTCACTGTCTTTGTAATTGTCTTTGAGCTGGCACCATCAGGCTGAAATATGTTCTGGGAGACCTAGTCAAACATATGCGTTTTCCGCAGGCTTGCAGTACAAGGAGGAAAATCATCTCAAAGGGTTCATGGTCATTGTGGGTGAACGTTAGATAACGCACACGGTGGGAATTCAAAATAAAGTCTTCCTTCAGTGTTCTTTGTAGAACGTCATCAAATAATATCGTATCTTTTCAGGCAATGAAACAGTTTTCGATAGTTTCAAGTGTATTGCAAAGCCGACAGGCCACAGAACAAACAAAAATATTTTTTCGTGAAGCCGCAGTTTAACAAATAGAACTTCGGTATGAAGTTCGGTATAAAGAAAAAACGTTGTAGTACAACGAACATTTTAGTACGACGGAAGAAACAGGCCTGAACAGCTTATCAAAACTTTAGGATGATATGCGTTTCACGATCGCGGTAGCGGCGCTATATATTTCTCGAAACCTAGTATTCACAAAACTGTAGCGCCACGCCTGGGATCGTGAAACGCACATCACAATTCTCTTTGTGTACCGCGGTGATGATGACAGCGGTATTGCCCGAGTGACAGATACAGGTGGTGGTGAAAACGTTTATTAAAAAGAGAGTTACCTGGAGGTTGCTCTGCGGTCAGGCTTAGTGCCCTTCCCCTCATAAACACTAGGTGGAGTTCCCAGTACGTCACTCTAGTGGCTTACGCTGCCGCCATTGCTCGTTTGACCAACGCCTTTTGGGCTTTCAGGTCGGAGCAAGCAAGTAGGCTCGCCTCCCAGTCCTCCCCAGTGGGGTTCGGGTTAGGTGCAAAGGCATGGTCGGAGAGACACGATCACACCATGTGGAAGACGTTTGAGGACATTTCCCCACAGTGCGGGTGCTCCCCGGAGATGGCACTGTCAAAGTGTTTAAGTGACGCCGGGCATATCATGGGGTTCGTAAGGAGGCGAAAACGCCTTCCTCCGCTCTCGTTAACCCTTTACACGGGTGGGGGTAAAGACTGTGTCTTTTTTGGTACAGCTGAGTAATTTGTCTCAAAGTCTAGACTGGTGTGAATGTTTCTGAGGAGGGGGACGAGGTAGCCCGGTTAGAAAGCACGCGGGCGGCGGCATCTGCTGCCTCGTCTCCTCCTAGCCCCGAGTTGGCCGGAGCACAGACTATGAAGCGGCAGGATGGACTTCTCACGTACGAGCTGCTTTGCAGTAGTCGGTAGGCCAGGTCCGAGCTGTTTTTTAGTAGCCGGTAGGCCAGGTACGGGATCCAGCCCTGTTGAACGTTCCAAGACGCCGCTCGCGAGTCCGTTATGATTGTTTTGGAATCAGTGTGTCTAGCTGCTAACGCGATGGCGACCTCCTCTGCCTGTGTTACGTTTCTTGCTTTAAGTGTGAGCCCTTTCATCGTTTTGGACTCGTGGATCACTGCCGCCGTGTACCACTCGCCTTGGTGCGGTTCGGACGCGTCCACGTAGTACACTCCCGGTTTCCCTCCGTAGTGGTGAGCTAAGGCCTCTGCCCTGGCCATGTGCTTACCATCGTAGACGTCCTTGGACATGTTAGTGGGGAGTGGTTTTAGGTGCAGGGCGTATCGCCACTCCAGGCAAAGTCTTACTCTTTCCTCGGTTACAGTCATGTGTTGTATGAGTAGACGGGCTAATAGGCGACGACCCGAAAGTGTCTGCGATAATAGCGTGTATTTGTTTATGAGGTAGGCTGCTTTCATCTCCTCAAACGAGTTCGTCATACCCAGACGTTGGAGTCTCAGGTTCGACGTGGTTATAGGGAGGTTGACGGCCTTCTTCGCTATTATGCGCGTGATCACCTCGAGGATGCTTTCGTCGTGTTTCTTGAGGTAGAGATAAGGATCGAATGCAGGACTCTGCTTGTTACAAAGGCACTGGCCAGTCGTAGAGAATCTTTGCTTCTCAGGCCTTCTTTCTTGTTTGAGACTATGCGGACGATTCGGTCCACCTGGTATCCCACCTTTTCTAGCTTGTGAAGCGTGGTTGTCGCTAGCCAGGACTCTAATTTCTTCTTTATCCGGTATCTGTGCTGATCCAAGTCGCAATTCTATCTCGTCTGTGCTTTTTGTGGAGGGACGAATATGGACAAATTCGGATTTTTTCGGTGAGCAATGAAGGCCGAATTTTTTCGCGTACTCATTCACAGCGGTGGCTGCCTCCTGCAAGCTGGCCTTCATTTAATCCAGAGAGCCCTGCGTGGCCCATATGGAGATGTGCGCCTACAGCGCGTACAGCGCATGCTGCACACCCGAGACTTTCTCCGGGTGAACCGGGAGATTCTTGATTGCCATGTTTAAAAGCAGCGGAGATAACACCGCTCCGGTGGTGTTCCTCTCGTGCCTAATAGAAAGGCACGTTGTTCTGCGTTCTGTATTCTCACTTAGGCCTGTTTATCTGAGAGGAAGCGTTTTATAGTGCCGTCCGCTGCGGCTTCGGTGTGAAACAAGTTAAGCAGAGCGACGAATAGGGTGCTGCCCCAGAGCGCAGTGGCCCGCCGCTTTCGAGGGCAGCACCGTGGCGATAAGCTCGCTGCATTCAGTGCGGCAGGTGCTGCAAATTTGTCGTCTACTTTCTTGATGCGACTGGAGCGGTCATATTTTGACGTAGCGCTTAACATTCATTACGCCGAGCTAACGATTCTGTACTCGAACGCGTTAAAAAGTATGTGCAGGAAGGAGAATGAAATGAGAGAGACTAAGGAAGGATGCGGAGTACTGCACAGGGAACGCTTTGTCAAATGCCGCACGGGTGTCGTGTACAAGATCCCCTTGACATGTGGGAAGACCTATGTGGGGCAAAAGGCCGATGCCTGGGAACACAGATATTCGTGTTCCGCATTGTCTGCTCCAGGAAACGTGTCGACCCATTGCTCTCGTTGTAAAACGGATGACGATCAACAGGACTTGAGGGGCACCCATTGTATACAAGGTTCGCCGAAACCAAGGTGCTGTCAGGCGCAAAAGACAATTTTAAAAGAGAGATTATTGAAGCATTCAAGATGATTTCGCGGCAAGAAGGGGAATGCGTGAGTGTTCCGTCGGAGGCGCTCAACAGCAAGGGGGTGATACTTCTCCGTTTGGACAATGTGACAAGACGTTTGGACAATGTGACAAGAACGTAGACCTACTTTGTCATTATTTTCGTTTTATTTTCATTTAATTTGTTATTGTGAATGTCTTCGCATTTTTTATGAATCTTGTTTATTTCTTCATATTGTAACCCCACGTTTTTTGTGAAGCTTTCTTCTTTTTCTTCGTTCCATAAAAACAGGCAGTTGGTAGCGAGCGCATCATCTGTGTTAACATCTTGGTTTTATTCTCTTGTGTGTGTATTGTCTTTGTGTATAATCATGCAGCGCCGGAGGTCGTCGGAGTCGTATAGCCAACTAGCCCGCTCGCAAGTACTACTGAGCTTCATTTCCAGTGCATCGGGCCTTTCTATATATTCATTATCTCCACTTCATCAAGTATGTGTTCTCATGGACTACATAGCAGACGCAAAGACGAGGACTCGTGCTTTGACGTATGGGCTGAACAGAGGACTGACATCTCCGATCCTTACTTCGGTATTCGGGCGCTTGGCTTCAACACAAGGATCGTTGAGGAGGATCTGCAGGATTCTACGCTCAGAGACATGGCGCCAGGTGCGGAAGTACAAGCTCGCCATCGAGAATGCGTGTAGCACCTGTCTTGGTCCTCAGCAATCAAAAGTAATGACAAAGTTCTTTCTTGGAGTTGCAGACCAAATTGCGGATCGGTGGTGGAATTATACTTTGAATAAGCTTCCAAGGAAAGAAAGAGATCCCGCTGATAGAAATAGCGGGGGTGTCAATCTCACGGATCAGGCTATTCCCAAGCATGTTCTTGATGTTTTAAATGAGGGACCTAAGTATGCGGTGGAACCAAAGGTTGACGCTGCTGGTATTTTGAGCATGATTCACAAGGTGGCCTCAAAAAGTCTACAAAGAGGATAGGGAAGCTTGCCTGTATCAAGGTGTGGAGGCTGCTTCTGCGTTCTTAAACGGTCGAGGTTCTAAAAGAGCACAGCCCAGTCCACAAAGAGCCATGGATTGGATGAAGAGAATGGATCTGCGACTGATTCTCACTGATAAGACGGGAGAGTTTGCTGTCATGCACAAAGGTGATTACCAAGCCAAGGTGAAGGAAGGGATTTTAAAAAAACTTCGAGTCGAAAAGAAAGATCTCTAGGAGACAGCTTTGTTTAGCTCGTAAGCAAGCGGCTGATATTTTCCAAGAGGTGGGCAAGGAAGCATTAACAAAGGATATTAAGGGATGCAAGAAGCTGACCCTGACACCATTCTTTGCTGTCACACAAGGAGGGAAACCCTTTCCAAGTCATCGTGGAGGACCAGTCCATATGGCAGCACTGCACAGCTTCATTTCTCCAGAAGTACATGAATTGTCTCCCAATAGAAGACCCCTTGTTGGTGAGAAATTCAGATGAGCTGATTGGATTTCTTCAACAGGCCGCGCCTATGAAGTGTTTCTCTGTTGACGCAAAAGATCTGTATTACAACATTCCACAGCAGTTGGCCATTCTCACTCTCGAAGAATCAATAGATGTCGACGGTGGAGTGAAGTTTTAGATTAAAGTACAATGAGCACTGACCGGTTTTTAGGTCTGTTGAAGCTCTACCTCCGATCCTTGTATGTTGAGTTTGAGGGAAGTGTTTTGGAGCAAAAAGATGAAATATGCATAGGTTCTTCAATTGCTCCTATATTGAGTGACCTATTCCTTTGCTAAGGGTGATAGGACACTTTTTATTCACATGAATGAAGCTGGAGCTGCTAAGGCATTTCGATATGTCGATGATTTTTTGGTTTGCCTGCCGTATGAAGATTACACAGAGAGCAAGGTTGAGAGCATTGTGGCACTATTCCCTAAAGCACATCCGGAGCTTGAGTTCACTTTTGAAAAACCAGAAAGTGCACAGATCCAGTACCTGGATATCAGACTTGTGCTTCACGAAGACCACACATGCTGGTTTTATAGGACACGAGGGGCAAAAGGCCTTCTTCCATACGACTCCGGTCATACTAAGTGGATTAAGCGGGGGCTGGCTGTGTCCTGTTTACGGCAGGCGCTGATGAAATCCTGCCAGCACGTGATGGGCGAAAGTGTCAACATACAGATCGAGAGGTTGAAACCAAGCGGGTGTCAGAGGAGCATGCTAATATCTGCGGCTGAAAGCTGTTTGAAGAATATGCGACCCCGAACAAGAGAACGTAAAGAGACTGAAAAGAGAAGACAGGTTGTTGTCCTGCCCTACGAACATGGAATATCACACAGTCTTAAGAAGATAGCCAGCCGATTCGAAAATAGGGTCGTGCTGTCCGTACCAAACAAGTTACAAAGAATGTGCTGGAAGGTGAATGAAACGAGAGAGACTAAGGAAGGATGCGGAATACTGCACAGGGAACGCTTTGTCGAATGCCGCACGGGTGTCGTGTACAAGATCCCCCTGACATGTGGGAAGGCATATGTGGGGAAAACAGGCTGATGCATCAATGAAAGGCTTAGGGAACACAGAAACTTGTGTGCCGCATTGTCTACTCCAGGAAAGCTGGCTGCCCATTGCTCCCGTTGTAATACGGATGACGATCAACAGGACTTGAGGGGCACCCATTGTGTTCCAAGGTTCACTGAAACCAATGTGCTGACAGGCGCAAAAGACAGTTTTAAACAATGCAACACCCCCCCTACGACGTCTTCTCGCCCTGGCACGCTGCTACGGAGGTTCAGCGAGATTGTCGGAATCGCGGGGAAACGCACCACACCGCTCTGTGCAGTGCAGCAGCTGACCAGAGCCGTCATCTACGAGGAACTCCAACACCACCTCTTTGTTTACACCGACGGCTCCGTGGCCAGAGATAGTTGCTCGCTAGCAGCGGCGGCTACCATCCCCGCCCTGCAACTGCCCAGACAGCTGCACGTCATTCCTGGGTTCTTCCACCACAGCGGAGCTGCTGGGCCTACGCCTAAGCCTGGATCTACTGCTTGAGCTGACTCCGCCGCCACCCAGGTGTGCCGTGCTATGTGACTCCCGTGCTGCCCTCAGCCGCCTTCGAACCACCGGCCGGGGAACTCCGCTGCTGTGCCAGATTCGCGTGCGTCTCAAGCGCTTGGCGGAGCGCGGCTGCGCTATACGGGCACAGTGGATCCCCGGGCACTGCGGCATAGAGGGCAACGAACGTGCCGACGAGCTCGCGACCGCAGCACATGAACTCCCTCCTAGCGACGAGCATCTCGCTTTGGAGGACGTGCGTGCGGTAATCGACGACCACCTCCGGACGCAGCACCCCGACTCACGCATCGCAAGAGGTGCGCGCATTCACAGTGTCAGCGGCCGCTCGCCGACTCGGCTGCACCGTGTAATGATCCTCCGTGCACGCATTTGATGTGTGTGGCCTGGGGAACGACGGATGCGCCACGGACGTGCCACCAGTGGCGTGCGTAACGGCTGTGGGGCGGTAGAAACTCTCAAACATCTTCTACTGCAGTGCGCCGCACTAGCCGAACCACGACGTGAGTTGTTGGCGGCTTACAGAGTGCAGGGGGTAATCCCGGACAGCGTAGCTGTGCGCCTGTGGCCGCCAGGCAGTGCGCGCGTCCGCGAGCGAATACACGTGAGCCTGTGTGAGTACATCGAACAGGCGGGCTTGATGACCCGCCTATTTCACCTCGCCAGATAGTGCGCGCTGTGACTGAACGCTCCGCGTGTGCTATTTCGCACAATAACGGCCGATCGCCCACGACAGCCGTCAGTGTTTTGTACAGTGTGCCAGCGCGTGCGTTGTGAGCAGTTGCCTGGACGCAGAGCTATTGCGGAGGCCCGCCCGATGTGCCGAGTGCTCAGTGACCTAGGACATTTGTGGGTGGGCCTCAAGCAAACTACTGTATACTGTACCATAGTGTATATATTTCTTTTATTTTTACCTATCCTTTTCTTTCTCCCTATCGCTCACCTCTTTGATTTCCTCTACCTTTTCCTCGCTATCCCTTTATTTCCGCCGCCCCAGTTCAGGAGCTTCAGATATCAGATAGCAGATACCGGGGCTGGCAAACATCTTTTCTTTCCATTTGTATATACAATAAATAACCACTACCACCACCACCACCACCACCACCACCACCAAAAGAGTCGTTATTGAAGCATTCAATATGATTTCGGGGCAAGAAGGCGAATGCGTGAGTGTTCCGTCGGCGGCGCTCAACAGCCAGGAGGTGATACTTCTCCGTTTGGACAATGTGACAAGACGTTTGGACAATATGACAAGAACTTGGACCTAATTTGTCAATTTTTCGTTTTATTTTCATTTAATTTTTTATTGTGAATTTCTTCGCATCTTTCTGAATCTTGTGTTTGCTTCTCCATATTGTAACTCCAAGTTTTTTGTGAAGCTTTCTTCTTCTTCGTACCACAAAAAAGGCAGTTGGTAGCGAGCGCATCATTTGTGCTAACGTCTTGGTTTAATTCTCTTGTGTGTGTATTGTTTTTGTGTATAGCCATGCAGCGCCGAAGGTCGTCGGAGCAACAGAACGCTGTTTGTGTTCGACGAGGGGCGCGCAATTTACCGTGTGCAGCAGCAACTTTTCTTTCTTTTTTCTCTTTTTTTCTGCACTTGAGATAGTGCAGTCCTGATGGAACGTTTAGATTATTTCACATAACTGCATACTTTTGAACCTATTACCAGTACGTCAGTTCAAGAATGCGTACAATTAAACCTGAATGCTGTTGAAGAGTGGTGCAATTTCTGGTCAATGCAAGTGATTATTGCGAAATGGGATTGTTCTCCAGCTTACAAACAAAAAGATTTCTCGTAGTTCTGGTTACACAATTTATATCCATCCACTGATGCAGGGGAGTGAGTATAAGTATCTGTGTGTCACATTTGCAGATCGCCTTTCATGGTTCAGCCACGTTAACAATATTTGCTCGTCGGCGGCGAGAAGTCTTGGCCTTCTGGAACAAAAATTAAACCTTGCCCCGTCTGAAGTTATGTTACTTGCCTACAACTTTATAATTCGTCAGAAACTCGAATATTATTGTGTTGCGTGTGATCCGCTATTAAAAAAAGGACATATGCAAGCATAAAATGGTTCAGAGAAAATCAGTGCTCTTCCCTTTTAACGCATACCGAAGCTCTATATCATCTTCCTCTCTGATGACGAGCAACGACATATTAACTTTAGCCGACAGGGGAGCACTTTAAAGACTTAAACTTCTTTATTTACTCTATTCCAGGCTGCTCAACGAGAATCCTGTTCCATATCTAAAGTCCCGGACCACTCGACAGACTCGTTATGCTCACAACCATAGCCTTCATTCGTACTTTACTCGCACCAACACGTTCAAACACTCATTCGTCCCGCACCCAATCACAACGTGGAATTCATTGACTGTACTTGTGTTTGCGGTTTGTGACAGCACTGCTTTCGAAAAACGTGTTAGGGTGCATGTGGCGATGTAATTCGATTCGCCCTAATTTTGGCTGTTTTCTTTGATTGGTTCTTGCCGTGGATTGATGGGTTTGGTATTCTGATGTTCATATCATTATTTTATATATGTTGCCACCTGTTTGGTCTTCTTGATTGTAGTATTTGTAAATAAAAAATAATAACTGACGCTATCACGTGATACCATCAAAGGCGGAGATCATGTATCCTCTGTTTGGGGGATTTTTTTACGAACTGATTGTACGCTTTTCTCCTGCCATCAATGCGCTGCATTCTTTCAATACGTAAATGATAACAATAATCAAATGCTTGTGACCACACGCTCCCGGAAGAGCCCATATTTTCGGTCGATCCGACATGTCCACAATTGATGGCCTAATTACGGCTGCCGCCTCCTTCGCCACCTAAACGTGTCTCTGACTAGCGGTATGGGAAACCCCAGACGCCGGCTTTCGTCCACAGCAGATGGCGCACAGATGAAGCCAGAGGCAAACACAACCCATATAGACTAAGCGCAGGCGGCGGTAGCAGCGTCACCGGTTTCGACCACTATCGATTGGACGCGCCCGCTGTAGTGCATGCGTCCAAAAGCGCCGCGCGCCTTTTTGCGTGCAGCGCAGGAGGAGCGGCGCAATCAGGTTTCTTCCAGGCGAACAAAGTACTGCACTCTAATTTTGAAAACTGACCGCCTTCTTCACGGAGCGTTGTGGGGGCGAAAGATTTTCTTCACGAATTACACGTCTTATTAGAGCCCTTTTTAGCTTCTGTGAAATCAGCTCTAGCGAAATTATAACAATTCATTTAGCTTTTTTTTTTATTTGCAGTAGAAAGTGCGTGCACGGGAGCTTTCCTTCGGGAGGAACAAAAAAGGTATAGTGAACACTACAATGTTTCAGGAAAACAAAAATGACAAACATACAAACAAGGTGCAACGATTTGCCGCAGATATTGTGGTAACGCCCTTCGGATTCACTGGCAAAGATGAAGCTTCGTGACACAACATTACTCAGTAACAGCGACAGGAGATATTTTGGCGAGAAAAATGCCTATCATCATCATCATGATCATCATCATCATCAGCCTGACTATACCCACTGCAGGGCGAAAGGCCTCTCCCATTTTTCTCCACTTAACCCGGTTTTGTGCTAGCTGCATCCAAAATGCCTTAATATCTTTATACTTCGACTTTTGGAGCCACCTGAAGTGGCTCTAAAAATGGAAAGCCGAGTTTGTATGCAACAAATATATCTTGCCTCCTAGCTGAGTACAGGATCATCCACTTCTAGCTATAACATGGGCGCTGCTTTCAAAGCAATATTGCGTCGCACGCTGACGCATATCGATGGAAAACGATGCAAGCACAGAGAGAGCCGGAAGTGCTGCTTCACATGTCCTGCCACTTAACTTTATTGCGCGGCCGGGCCAGACGCAATAACCATTTGAAAGCAGGGACTTTGTTATAGGTAGAAGTGGACGGGGTTGTAAATGCTAATCCAGCCTATCGGAAAATGATGGCTTGGTTGTGCCAGGACAAACTAGAAATACCTAGTGTCAATGCTGCAAGTTTTCAGAGTTGAAAAGTTATGCCTGTTCCCCTCCTCACGTTTCCTTAAAAAAGTGCAGAATAATCTGGGTTGTGTACGCTATTTATTGAGGACAGCAACTTTCTTCATGTATTCAATAACATTGCAAATTGCGGCCGAAGGCAAAGAAGCATAAAAAAAAGCAATGGAGCTGAAAATTCAGCGATATTTATTAAAATAATTGAAATGCTAATTGTGATGTAGAGGTCACTTCTTCGGAGTCTTGATCGGCAGAAAATTGCAAATAAATAACGACTGTTTCCCTGATCAATTTTACAAGCAAGACGCTCAGAACACATTAAAAAGAATATACGAGACTAAATGCACCCTAACTTAAATTACCGGACTTATGCACCTTTCAGTTCTTTTACGATGCTATGTCAAAGTTAGTAGCAGAAATATGCATGAGTGGACGCGCTTCAGCATAATTATATTGATAACATTATTATTTGACGCACTTGAACCGTAGCGTCACCACACAAGTCTTTTTCTCACAAGTCACGTAACCATTTGTGCTGTTTCTGTTGCGCCTAGCCGGCGTCAAGTTCATAAATGGGACGGGAACGCAACATTTGTGGACGTTTGCCGAGACAAGTGACGTTGCCCAGTGCACAAAACTGACGCGTCCGGAGACGGGGGTGAAATGGGTAGCGAAAGCACAACATGTGTTAGCCGCGATGGCGTCTGCATTAAACAACAATCGGCGCGGGCCGTTAACATGTGGTCCACGTTTCACCTTCTCCCTTCCCCAACCCTCCCCCGTCCTCGATCCACTCCAAAGCCGCATTTGGTTATCGCATCGGACGACGCCGCGGGCTCTTCACGGCTTCATCCGTGCCCTTGATGGTTGCGCCTGTTCGGCATGTCCTCCTGTCCAGCACTGCATGTTTGCGTGCTACCGTTGCGCTAACATCACAGCCAGCTTTGTAGAATATGCTTATTTATTCGCTTATTCGCGCCCAGCGTATACCTTTATATCCAAAGGAGAGGAATCTAGGCCAAACAATTAATGCAAAGGGCATAAGCAGTCCACGCAACATACTTATCAGTTCCCAGTCACTACACTCTAAAAAAAAAAAAAAAAAGACTAAAAGGGGTAGTGAGGATTGTCCTTTTGGGGACCAGCTGGTTTGCCACAAACATTAATCCTTTTGGGGACCAACTGCGAGGAGATAAACAATTAGGCTCCAAAGGATGAACTGTAGAAGGAGGAACGGTTGGTACTTGCAGATGCTCCTCAAGAGACGAATTAACATCCCGGGACGCGGCGTACTGGCACGCTCCGCACTAGTGAAACAAAAGGCTTCAGATAAAAAGTTAAAGCTAAAAAGTAACGAAGTACCTCAAGTACTTCGTTACTTTGGTCATTTGATGAGAAGAGAGGAGTCGCTGGAGAAAGATTTGATGTTGGGAAAGGTTGAGGGTCGCCGGAGAAGGGGTAGGCAGCGAACGCGATGGTTAGATGGCATTCTCGAGGCATTGCAGATGAAGCTATGTGATGTTAAGAAGATAGTGAGAGACCGGAAAGCGTGGCGTGACATGGTCCATAGGGTCACGAAGAGTCGGACACGACTGAACGCCTGAACTGAACTGAACTGAACCTCAAGTACATGAAAAGAAGCTAAAAAAGTGAAAAAAAAATCAAAAAGTAGAAAAAAAAAAAAACGTTCGCACTAGCGCAATTCGTACACGGTACCTCACACTCAGTAGCTTGCTGCGCTAACCACTCGGCCGCACCGAGTTTTTTTTTTCTGACATGATATTTATAACACGTCGTTATGTACAAAACGGGTTATGTACAAAGACTATTTACAAAGCACTCAGCCGTTGCTGAGCTGCACAACAGAAAACACAACTAAAAGGCAGGCAAAGAATAACACCGTGTCACCAGCGGAAACCAATCAGGTTGAAAGTCGTTTTCATCATAATTGTCCTTTAGTTGCAGCATCATTCGGCTAAAATGAAGTCTAGGTGGAACAACAGGTTCAGCGTTGCGATCCAACAGGCGTGTCTTCCGCAAGCTATGAAGTCCAATAAGGAAAAACATGTCATATGGTTCGTAATCAGATTGTGTAACAACAAGATACCGCACTCTACGAATTTAGGACAAAGTCTTTCTTTAGAGTTCTTTGCAGCACGCCCCAAAAAAGAATTGCGCCTTTGCAATTAATGAAATACTGCTCAATTCTTTCAGGTACATCACACAGACGGCAGTTTACAGAAGATACAAAAATATTTTCCTATGGAGCCATGCGTTAAAGGGCCACTGTCCAGGGAAGGCCCTTTTAAACAAAGGAGCCCAGTGTTTCGATCAGGTACCGGAGATAGTCTGTGCAAAATGCTACAGTGACACGCGCTCCGCAAAGCATCGAAAATACAATTCAAAGCTATCTCATGCTCTCCTTTGGGAAGCCAGCCTCCCCGCTTCCTGCGCTGGCCCGACGGGCCACGATAATGACGTACGTATCGGGAACGATGTCCATTGGTCCGTCTCGCTGACTGACGGGAGAAGGATGGGTGTCTACCGCTCGCAGCGCGCTTTTCCCTCGCCACGGCCAGACTGAATCCAGCGGCGCGCGCTCCCTCAACCGTTTTTTTTTTTCGCGCTCGCGGAGAGCCACGCCCCACCTCCCGCCAAACGCGGAGGAGGAAGGGGAATTTGTATTGCGGAGGCTAGACGACCTCGGGCAGGAGAGTGAAAAACCTTTGCGAGGGAACGGAAGGAGAGAGGCATGACAGAATCGGGTGATTGCGGTGGCTGTAACTGCGTTATTAGTTACTCTTTTCAAAAACATTTTGCGGCCTTGCGTTCTAAGGGCGAAGTCCCACAGTCACCGGGGAAGAAAATATTTTCGACCGGAGGGTGGACAGTGGGCCTTTAACAGTTAGAGCTTTGGTGTGTAATTTAAAGAAAAATGCTTTCGTGCTAGGAGAAATCTGCATTTTACGCACCCTCTTTAACACATCATGACCCTTAAGACCAAAGTATAAAGAACGACACAGTGGTGGCGGAAAAAGCATTGCTATCAATTCCTTGTATAGTATCTTACGCGGAATAGAATATAAGTACTCATTCGAGAATCGTACTGTGAAAAACCTCACCGAAGCATAAACTTCCTGCATAAATGCTGGTAACTGTGGGTGGCCAGTAAAATCTGAAGCAACCACTAAGTCCGGAAGCAAATTCATGAAATTAACTTGTAGGAATGCTCTAATAATCAGATGTGAACAATCACGAAGAAAGAAGAGACGGGCAACTAACTGCCTTACATACAGATGCACTAAGCCGATCCCCCCTGCACAAACAGGTCTGAATAGGTTATCACGTCGAATCGGTTCAAAATTTGATGACTAAATAAACATTGCAATTATTCGGTCAGAACGCTGGATGTAATGTCTAGCACAGTGGAGGACATAATAAATTTTTGTGGCCAAAAACATGTTGCAGGCCTGAGCCCTACCGAAGATTGAGTGACGATAGGGGACAAATTAATTAGCATAACGCTGGACGACTGGAACTCGCTCTTTCCAGCTTTTTGCACCTGACTTGCATGCATGCAGTGGAACGCCCAGATAATTAGGGGGGCACACATGGCCATTCAACTCCTGCATAAAGGGGCGGTGTTGAGCCCCACGAAACGAACCAAAGGCCGGAACTTTTGGAGTGATTCATCTGAGCACCAGAGACAATGCCAAATTGTTCTATGCTGTTTACAACTTTTTCTATGCTTGGTTTGTCAGTGCAGAAAAACGCAAGATCATCCGCATACGCAAGCACTTTAACAACATTTCCAAGGAGAGGGAAGCCATGAATACTACTGTTATGTAAAACACTCAAAGTGGCTCCAAATAAAGAGCAAAAAGCAGCGGAGACATCGGACAGCCTTGCTTCACAGAAGAATTGATTGGTACGGGGCTTGATAGGTGCCATTTACAATCAGGCGAGTCGAACAATTCCTATACCAAAGCTGCACCCCCTTCAGTACTACCGAACCAATATTCACTCGCTCCAGAAGAGAAAACAGGAATGAATGACGAACTCGATCAAATGCTTTTGCGAGGTCGACCTGAAGTAAAGTAACCTGATCATGAGAGCAGGAGCACGATTCGAAGATTTTGCGCGCAATATGTACATTACTTTGTACTCGGCAACGCCGAGAACATTATCGTTATGAATATTTTTTAATCTTGTGTCATGATCGCGTTTATAAAGTTTGGACTTCATGCTTCGAAGTGTCAGGCCATAGCTGCCGCTCTAACAATTACAACTTCTTGACCATTGGAGCTTGCTGCCTGCCCTCACGACTTGACACTAGTGTTCTGGAGGCTTATGCGCAGTATCTTGTGCACTATAATCATTTTACCATTTGGAGTTCGACATGGCTGGCAAATTTACCAGTGCCGGCTCTTCGGTGATGCTCTGCTAAAGTGGGCGTAATTTTCGCTGGAGACGGAGCTGTAGCACAAACCTTCAATGAAAAATGTGTGACCAAGCTTCAATACCTGAAAGCGCTGCACTATTTTGCTGGTAACTAAATCTTATTTGTACGTAAACATTTCTGGAAGCGTTGCGATGACCGATGGCGCGGCTGGTGTATACGCAGAGCAATAAGGAGCGCAAAGGCTTGAGAAACACACAAAATATTATGCATTACAAGCGCTGTGTTTTTTTTTTTTTCTCGTGGGCCAATCGCTCGTTAAACTACTCTCTTCCTCGTTTTATTTGTTTTCTTTCTGCTGTTTATACTGGACCACGGTGCAGGCTACGCTCGCTGATGCGTAGGCCTGCGATTGCCTGCGATTGAGCCCGCATTGTACATTTTGGCAGTAATCATTGTGTTAGTGCCCTTAAGATCAGCTGTGAAGTTTCTTATGCATGGTAGCCCACATTATTCAATTCCAGTTTTAGTTGTAGGTTAATCATCAGTGTCATGAGGTTCAGAGGCGCGGCGATCGGGGTCTCTCTCGAAACGACCTATCGAAACATGGAAACTCTAGAAAAAGATACTGCCTTTGTTTTCTTACTAGTGCGCAGCGACTTCGTAGCAAAAACGCGCCTATTTGAACCATATTTTTCATATGCGCATTATTTCTCGCATCTCATTTCCGGGACACCAAAGCGATACTGGGACCATTGCGGCCCCAGCGCACATCCAGCACTTCTCCCAGTGCATCGCGGATGCCAGCGACGCACACAGCGTCAAAAAGCTAATTCCACCATAGTCGGCAGATTTTGTCCATCGAGTCAGACCACATTCTCTGCACCTGAAACGCGCGACGAGAGAGGCGCGAAGGGAGGCCAGAGATCAAGTGAACAGTTCGTCTTCCGTTCCTCCTTTTTTTAGTCTTTTTCGAGCCAGGACTAAACATTATTCCTCCACATTTGTACACGGCACGCTTCTCGCCGCAGTTGCTCCTCTCGCAGAGTAGCGGCCCGATTTGAGTACCAAAGTAAACGTTACTCCACACTTCAGCCGTTTTTTTTTCTTAGAGTGTATCTATACATGACGTTTGAAGAAGTCTGAGTAACATAAAAAATGGTGTATTCAATATGGAAAGATTACAATAATCAATCAATAAATATATAACTTCCGCTGGAACAACCAAGCGGTATTGGTACTGCGGCACAATTGTAAAATAAACTGCACAGAAAACCTCCAGAGACAAGAACAGGAGACAGAAGAACGAAATAACACAAAAAGAGGAATTTAGATAGAAATAGTCTACTAGAAAATGAAATCCACGAGCAACATGTCCTGCAGACACACTACGAAAACATTCTCACAGAGTAAGAACAAGAATCGTCGTTTACTATTTTAGGGATTAATAGTGCCGCGAACAATTCAAAATTTTATTTCCTGTTTTGCTACAGCCTTCGGCATGCGGCCTTATCACTGCGATTCCAGCGGATGAATTATATATGTATTCTTGGTTTGTTCATTTCTTTTACCCCGAGACGTAGCCTTATCATTTTCTTTGTGGCGCAAGATGCGCCGAGGTGTATGTCGAAGATCCCAGCCATGCGTGCATGTTTCTACAGTGTTCGAGGGTATGCTACCCCTACTGCAAAATCCTGTATACAATTCGTACAGGAAATCATATACAGGTTTACTGTACAGGATCTGAAATACAGGATTTGGGGCTATTTTAGGAAATTCCTGTACTGCCTTGGAAAGTCCGGACTGAAACCTCGCGGAGCGCTGATACCAGAATGGCCTGTATGGTTGGTGGCCCTCGTTTCCGGAAAGAAACGCGTCGCCAGGGTGGAAAAAGCATGCAACAATATAAAATAAAATGACATTTAAAATAAATAAAAAAAATTACTACCAAGTAAGGAATCGAACCTCGGTCCTCATGGTCTTCAGACGGGCACCTTAACCACTACTCTTTTTCCTTTATTTCCTGGCTTTGGTTCATACCATTTCACAAGAACACAACACGAATAACACAAAACAAAGTACATATTGGAAGGTCATCATCAGCCAATGTCAGGCTGGCTTCGTCTCAGTACATTAAAACTCCCGCAACGACAGCAAAGGCTCTACCCTTGAGAGCCATTCGGGAGGTTCAGCAGCCACTTTCTGTATGGCAATAAACCAATTCACACTTTCTCGAAAGTATATTCTAGCGGGTCGAGCGTCCCTGTCGCAGTGATAGCCCGCCATTCTGGAGCGCCATATAGAATGGAGGCCCATGAGCATGATTAAATCATACGGAACGCCATCTTCATTATCAATGCTTAAATACCGGATGCCGTGGGAGTCTAGTGGAAATTCTTTCTTTGTCGTACGTTGCAAAACATCCCAGAAATAAACCCCTTCCCAACAATGCAAAAAAACATGGTCTATTGTTTCCGGCTGCTTGCAGATTAAACAGTGCGCCCCGCACGGTAAAAAAAAATCCCTTTCCTCCAAAAACTTCTTTACTGATAATGTTCCGGTGTGTAATTTAAAGAAAAATGTCTTAGCTCCTGGCGACACCTGCATTTTCTTTACTCTCTTCAAGACATCTCTGCCCGGACCTCCACTGTATAAGGTTCTGTACAAGGGTTGTGGCAAAACATCATCATCATCATCAGCCTGATTATACCCACTGCAGGGCGAAGGCCTCTCCCATATCTCTCCACTTAACCCGGTTCTGTGCTAGCTGCATCCACTTGACCCCTGCGAACTTCTTAATCTCATCCGCCCACCTAACTTTCTGCCGCCCCCTGCTACGCTTTCCTTCCCTTGGAATCCAGTTTGTTACCCTCAGCGACCATCGGTTATCCTCTCTTCGCACTACATGTCCTGCCCATGTCCATTTCTTCTTCTTAATTTCCACTAGAATGTCGTTAACTTGAGTTATTTCTCTGACCCACTCTGCACGCTTTCTATCTCTTAATGTTACCCCTACCATTTTTCGTTCCATAGCCCTCTGGGTTGTCCTCAACTTAAGTAGAACTCTCTTGGTTAGCCTCCACGTTTCAGCCCCATAGGTGAGTACAGGCAAGATGCAACTGTTGTATACTTTCCTCTTGAGCGATACCGGTAAGCTGCTAGTCATAATCTGCGAGTGCTTGCCAAATGCGCTCCATCCCAATCTTATTCTTCTTGTTATTTCCTTTTCATGGTCCGGATCTGCGGTTACTACCTGTCCTAAGTAGATATATTCGCCTACTACTTCCAGTATTTCGCTACCTAATGTAAACTCCTGTTCCTTCCCGAGGCTGTTGAACATTACCTTAGTCTTCTGCATATTGATTTTCAAGCCTACCTTTCTACTTTCCCTGTCTAGGTCATCAATCATTATTTGCAGTTCATCTCCCGAGTTGCTTAGCAAGGCAATGTCATCAGCAAATCGCAGATTACTGAGGTATTCTCCATCTAGCCTTATCCCTAACTTCTCCCATTCCAAGTCTCTGAATACTTCCTCTAAACAAGCTGTGAATA
>JAJIZL010021301.1:0-15158 GCA_023969395.1 Amblyomma maculatum
GGCTGGCTTTGAGCGTGTTGATTAGCGTTTTTGAACAAAGCAGTACGACTAACCCAAGCGAGAAATAAAGAACCTAAGTTTTTCCACACATGCTGATGCGAGGAACCAGCGTGGACGTAGAGCCGTCCGCACACTTAATCTAACTGCACTACAACGTGACCTGGACTGACTCTACCACGGCGAAACGTTGGTCGCTAGTGCCGAAACATTAAGTCGCTTTGTTTGTGGCTGCTGACGACAGCTGGGGCGCAGTTCGACAAGTCCTCTTTCGCCATAGAAGTGAACGCGGTCGTCATTGGATTATGTTGCCGCGTTTCGCTCGTGGCTGCGGTCAAACAGAAGTGGACAGAAAATGCGTTCCACTTTCCTCATCTCGGCGGTCAGACAAGGCGAGCGACTGCACGTGCACCTTTCAAGTTTGGCCATAAAGTTCAGGTAGCAACAACTAACCGGTATATTTCTTTGTCATTTCGCTCTACACACATCATGCACAGGCATTTGGTCAACCTTTCCTACTTTTTTTTCTTTTGAAGCGGCAACCTTAAAGCCTAACTTGAAATGCGCACCATGTCGATTAGTGGAGATAAGCGAACTGCAAAATGCATATTTTGTGTTTGTGTTTGGAAGCTGTCGCGTAAAAAATTAGAGGGGTTGAATGCTGCTGACCCGAATATGGAGCGAAAGCGGTGGCGAAGACAGAGCAACCGTCTGCGAAGTCGAGCGCCGGCAGCTGCGTTTCGATGGAGGCGAAATAGAGAGTCGTCCGTGTGCTATGCTATGTCAGTGCACGTTTCTAGGCACGAAGTGTTAAACATGGTCTAAGCAAATATGGCCTAGAACGAACCTCGTTCTTGCTTTTGTTACCATACCCATCGGCTCATCTAATAATTGCGAGAGAAGGATCGCTACGAACTGCTTCCTAAATGCACTGCATATGAGTTGCCGATAGCATGAAGGCAAGCTTCGATAACCAGTTTAAACGTATGGAGGCGGGTTGTTTTTCGAAATAGCTCTTTGAGGGCGGTGGCAGTAACGCTGCTGCAAAAGATAAAGGTTCGAGGCGTTAAAAGGGCTGACCCTAAGAGAGTTGAAAGAAAGGAATATATTCCGAGACCATTGTGGAATCTACACTGCAGAAATGCGAACTCCTGAGCGTTGCTGGGCATCAGTTTGCTCTCATTATCATCAGCAACTGAATTCACCATAATTATCATTGCTAATCTCACCATTGTCATCATTACTAATGCAGCGTCATTGTCATCATTACTATTGTCCTCAGGGCAGAGAAGGAGAATCTTCATGTGCGTTTCACGATCCCGGGCGGGGCGCAGTTGGTTAAAGCGCTGAGTTGGGGATTTGAGGAATGAAGGTTCAATTGCCTATGCAGATGGGGTTCCTAATTTAGTAATTACTTATTATTGATTAATTAATGTCAGGATATCTTCGTTACTATATTACTTAGTTACGTCGATGACGTCCTCTGCTTGATTGACATGACTCCTGCTGGCTAAATTTTCGAAATTGCCGCATAACCGGATATGACATCATACTAGCTATAGTGTGACGCAAGTGTGGGAAAGAAGCATGTGAGAATCGTGGACGACAGTATGAGCCGGTAAAGGCTTTCTCCTTAAAGATGAAAATGATGCCCTGTGCGCATAAAGTGTCCTACACCATCGAAAATGTAACACTGGAAAGCACGCGACGTTAATCTGTTTTAGAGCGCAGCTCTTTGGCGCCCGTTCCTGCGTTTCGCGTCTTCATCGCCGTCGGCGTTGTCCCTCGTAACCAGCTTAGCAGCAGGGCAGTTAAAGCCCCTCAATAAACTAGAAGTAGCGCCATCTCCTCTCTCCTCCTGCGGCGGCGCCGCTCCTCCTCTCGCATTTCGACCTTGGCTCCACCTACGCGCGCTCCTGCCACCGCCGTTTTCCGCTGCGTGTGCCCCTCTGCCCCTCTGCCCCTCCTCTTCCTGCGTGGCGGCGACGGTGTTCTCCGGTTGCCGAAGCGCCGGCTCGCTATTAGTGGATCATAGTGCGTGCATCCTAAGCAGAAACGCAGAACCACGTTGACTTGACTCGCTAGCGGCGCCAGCGGCAACAGTCAGTCGCTGCTATCTCTTCGCCGTGCAACATTCCTATGGGCCCACGCGCTGCCTCACATAATATCCAGATAACGTAATTGCTCTCTTCATTTCTCCGACCAGAAAGCTTCCTTCATGAGAGTCAAGAACTGTTAGTGGTGTGTTTCTTGAAGGAATATGTGTGAAAAATAAAAAAGCCTGTAATTGTAGATACATGACTTGCTCGACATCGTTGCCTCACTCTATCGAGAAGGTGAAAAAGCTGATGAGCTGCCCTCAAATTTCGCATTAGGAAGTAACGTAATCGTGGGCAATTTTTTTTTCTGCTCCCTGATAAGTCACGCACGTGTTGCACGTGGCAGGACTTATCGTCACGCCTGTTCAACTCAGCATGAACGCCGTTACGTCATTTGTCCTGCAGGTGTGTTATGCAGGAGTCCGCTGACTTGCGAAAACGTGTACATAAAGACTGAGAGAGCAGCACGATTCTTTGATCCCTTCTGATGGTGCTAACTTGCCTTGACATTGCCGGGAATGCGGCAGCTACCCGTTAGTTTCTAATATGAGTATTGTTGGCAGATACAAGGGAAAGATTGAGCGTGAAAATCTCGAAGCATTTCTCATTAGTATGCAAGGGAATGATTTTATTCGCACACCTTCTATCTTCCTGGTGCAGAAGGAACTGAGCTTCCTATCCCAATGGCGCTAGAGCAAGACTTATTTCTAAAATGTAGCTTTTTATGACTGAACTGTGCATGCTCTGTTAACTATACTCGTAGACAATTTCTTTCAATAAAGCACTGTTTTTTAGTCCGGTCGTTGTGTGTGCCTTGTCTTTTCTCGGTGCTTTCATCTGTTCACTGTTTTTTGAACAAGAACATGTACGAACTGACCTAGATTTCGACCCTGCTCTCCTCAAATAAGACATGAGTTTTAATAATGGGTGATTATGTTTATAACATTACACCCCAATTTATTTATTCTTCACTATTTTTTATTAACCGTACCAAATGTGGGGTGTGTTAAGCGATTGTAGTAATAATTTGTATACCTTTTATTTCACTGAGAGGTCTCGCGCACCAAGTACTAGATCCAAATGCCCGAATACTATGGTCCAACACTTAACACAGGAAAACAGTAAATATTTCCGAAACGTGGTTTCAGAAGTAAGCTGGAATGACTTTCTCTGCGGATTAGACCATAATGTATAATATAGCATGCTCATAGAAAAATATTACTGAGTTGTACAATTGCGCTTTCCTTAAAGTGAACTTAGCAGAACGCGAAAAACTGCGAAAACGTTGGATTACCTCTCATTTATTAAAGCTTAGAAGAGCCCGAAATTATTTCTTAACAGGTTTACAAAAACTAAGGATCTGCTACCATTAGAAGAGTAAAGAAAGGTCGGAATAATTTATGCTTGGATATAAAGATTAGCTAATTAATTATTTATTGGAATATTTTCAGAACTTTACTTTGACCCGCAGAAAACCTGGCGTACTTTGGGACTCGTCCAAATACAGCAAACGTACACACCCATTGGAGTGGAAATTGCGAGGAAGGCTAGAGGTGAAGCTCTTGCGAATAAAATGAGGAACCACTTTTTAAATTTTGCGAATTTTTATGAGGCTGACTCCTGCTATATTAAGAACTATTTAGAGAATATGCTGACTAAGGAATACCATGTCTCATTGTTCAATAAGGTCGACAGAGATCTGGAACCTAATCGTTATCATCATCACATCAGGAGCAGTAGCAGCAGTAGCAGCAGCAGCAGCTGCTGCTCCCAGGCCTCTCCGAAATTGCTCCAGTTGACCACTGCGAACTTCTTAACCTCATCCGCCAACCTAACTTTCTGCCGCCCCCTGCTATGCTTTCCTTCCCTTGGAATCTAGTTTGTTACCCTCAGCGACCATCGGTCATCCTCTCTTCGGACTACATGTCCTGCCCATTCCCATTTATTTTTATTGATTTCCAATGCAGTGTCATTTCCTCGAGTTACTTCTCTCACCCACTCTGCACGCTTCCTATCTCTTAACGTTACACCTACCTAATACATATAGCCTAAATAGTACTGCAATAGTAAAATAGCGAGAGTGGGTTTACTTTAGAAAGTCGGGACGGTGAACTATTTCGGAAATTACAGGTCAATATCACTGTTTCCACTGTTCACTAAGATCTTTGAAATAGCTATGAATTCTAGGCTAATTAGTCATCTACAGAGACGTAACCCGATATGTAGTAGCCAATATGGGTTTCAGAAAAATAAGTCAACTGAATCTGCTTTACTTACACTAGAGGAAAAACATATTCAGAACATTAAAAAAAGAGATGTATACCCTGGACATATTCCTAACTTCAGCAAAACGCTGGATTACAGTAAACATGACATACTTATAAAAAAAGCTTTCGTACTATGACATAAGAGGTGTTTCCCTTACACTGCTCGAAAGATATCTCTCGAATTGTTCCCATTGTGTTGTAGTAAAAATGTTAAGTCCTATTTAGAATACACAAAATGTGGCATACCACATGGCTTCCCTTACTGGGGCCCGTGTGACTTATTATCTGCATTAATAACATCGTTCCATACCAGACACTCAGAAATGCGAGGCAGATGTATGGTTGCTCAGGAGTACGTTTGTTTCCATGATTTGCCTGGTCTGGGAATGTTTGATGCAAAAGCTATATAAGTAAATGTTTTTTACAGACGGTATCCTTTTGAACAGTTTCGATTTTTTAATCTGAGATTTGTAAATTTTGCGTAAAGCTGTTTTTTGTTTTTTATACTTATAGCGACATATTAGTTTGCATTTCACGGTTTGTGTGTTTCCGGTACCTTTATTCAAAGACATAGATCACAAAATCCCTTTAAGTAGAAAACATTGCGCTATACTAGCCATCAGCCGTATTTTATATGTAGGTGTTTTCTCTGGACATCACCATTACCTTTTGTAGAAAAATTTATACAGCCGCTCTATATATATTTTTGAGATAGTACTTTTTGGGCTTAATTCTGCAAGCTCTCTTCAATAATCACGTAAACGGCAATGATCGCAGATCGGTCTATATACCGTTTTTGCCATTACATTTGTTTCAGTCTAATTTGTGACGGAAAGGCTAGGTATAGATGATAATAGCTGAGTCACTCGTGTAAAACATTGAGAACGGATCGCTTATACTTCGGACATTTTTGTACATGGTGTTAGTTAACACCAGCTAAGGAACACCAAATTCATATATAGACTAAAAGATTTCGCACTTTTGTATAAATCAGTAGAAGTAAGTTGTTGCAGTCTGTAATGAGGGTTTTAGAAGGAGACTGACATGACTTACGCGATGCGTCTTGAAGGGCAGGGAATTGCTTTAGCCATAATTACCTCGGTTGGACATTTTTATTACAAAATGTAACACTAAGCTGCGAAGTATAAGAGCGTTAACATCAAGAGTGAGGCCAATGTATTAATTTTTCTCGATCGGCACTGCGCGACGAAATACTGAACTTTCCAAACCTACTTATTTAAAAGCACGCCAATAATTGTAATGCCTTCCGGCATTCAACTTTCATAAAATAGGATCTACCGCATTTTTACCCACCAAATACTCACATCGCTTTTGCGTTTGTGGATGTAGAAGAAGTTAATATTGTTGACATCACTACCCGTAACCGCGTCATGATAAAATAATGCAGTGTGGGAAAGCCAGATCAATCAGCTTTAAAATGTGCATTTTTCACGTGTTTTATCTGAATTCTATTGCCAATCAAATAAATTTTTTTTCGCTGATTTCAATTTAGCAATACATACTGCACCTTCAAATCAAAAGATAATTTGTTTAGTTTTATTACATTAAACTTCTAACCATCAAGCCCGTTAAGTATATAATGACCGCGATAGTATACCTATATATATCGGCTGCACACCGACGTCGAATTGATAGATAATAAGACGCATAAAACGAAGATTACGGCGGGCCAAACATTACACCACTGCTCTTATAAATTCAGCTGCGACTTTGTGTCATTGCCAGGAAACGCCTCAACCAACGTATGGGTTCCTTCAGTACTTTTTGTATTTATATGAATTGAGTGAAATAAACAACTGGACATAATAATCGAGAAAAAGCGAGTTGTCGTGACGGCTTCGGTAAGGTGGAGTAACTGCCAATAACGAGATGTCCCCAATTCATCCTGCAGAGAACGGGAGAAAATAAAACACATATAAAGGGAAGAGAGCAACCTATGCCACCGTGGCCACTGGGCCACGCATGCCCGGAAGCTCGTTAGCGAACCGCACACGCGTGGGGAATGAATGCGGAGAAGCGAGAGAGGGAAACAGAGGGGTCTGCGAGCAAGCATCGTGTGCCTATCTTCCGTTCCCGCTGCGGGTGGCATTCCCAGATCGTTAGGGAGAAGAGCTCCGCCTCTGTCACAGCTCTGAGACCCATCGGATCGGGGAAGGGATCCAGTCCGGGCTGTTCGGCTACCACTCAATTACGGGAGCCTGGGATTATCAAAGGAGAGAGATTTGACTGCCGCAAAGGACTCACAAATACATAGCCACCTGTGAGATATATCCCGGTGGATTTGTGGTGGCGGGTTTCCATAAAATGTTGATATGCGTTATTTTACGTGCACTATTCAAAGGAAGAAGTTCATGGAGGTTAAGAAAGCATATAGCCCAACGTAACCGAAGTGAACAAAGCAGTGACATCCCTTGAATAAGTTATATATTTCGTACACTACTATTCGTCATCATTCCGGGGTCAAGCTACAGGCGTGAGGTAAAGAGGGATAAAAAGTAGTAGGAATATTTCTGCCTTTGAAAAATGATTCAGGCAGCACTAATTAAAGCATCCTTAATGACCTTATCAACATTTGGCTCCATGCTCATTCATTCATTCATTCATTCATGGCAATGGTTGCTGCATTTAGATGAAAAAGACATTTATTTATTATAAATACCAACAGCGGTCCATACCGGCATTAGTGTAGAGAGGATGCAATGAAGCACTACAATAGTATGTATAGATCAATGCAAAGTTACTTGCGAATTGATATCAAAAACAAGAGAAAAAAAAGTAGTTTGCACGATGATTGCACATTTTATAAACGGAATATGATCGTATTCCACATGAAGAGAGTTAAAATAACACGTAAATAGGTTCTACAACAAGATGCATGAAATTCTATAGGGCAAAAAAAGCAAGTGAAACTGTTGATGAAACAGAAGCTTTTTCAAATCTGAGGTGAATGATAAGGAGTTGTGCGAGACACTTCGCTGTGGAAAATCATTTTATGCATGTATTGTCTTTGAAAAGAAGCGGCGCTTAAAGATATTTACTCTGCAGGTGTGTTCACATATCTTAAAGGACTGGTGTGCGCGCGCAGAACATTCGTTTGTTTTCTTATTTTAAGTATGAACCGTTCTAAATGGCAGTCCTGAGTTCAAAATAATATAAAATAGTGATAGCCAGAAATATATTCTCATTTCGAGCAGCGGCTAACCCAGCCGGTTTGAAATATCGCGACATCTTTTTAAGAAATCACTGAGTCGAAGCGAGCAGCACTTTATTGTACGCTTTCAAGCTTTGGCATGTTTGAGTTGCTAGATTCAAAGCACTTAATGGTACCCAAGTATATGGCGCACGTTTGAAAAGTATAACGTTTTTTAAATTAACCGGTGCCTGCTTCAATTTTGTTCTGAGAAAATTCATGATACCACTAGCCATAATGTTATAAGATGAACATGGGCATTCCAATAACAGAAAGGCTAAAAAAATAATCCCCAAGTATTTGTATTTTGTTGCGATAGATAGGTAGGTTCTGTTTATGACATAATCAGGGAGCATTGGTTGTTTCCTTGTATTTGTAACCTCATAAGGTCACATTTAAATAGACTGATATTCTTCCTTAAGAGTGGCACAACAATAATACGGAGTTCAGGTCATTTTGTAAATGTTGCATTTCCTGCGTGCAATCAACCTCGCGAAATACAGCAATCGTCAGCATAAATCTTGCATATCGGCTGATATGGTCACCAAGACCTGATTTAGATCAGGCAAAGCAAGGAGCCAAACACGGACCCCTGCAGGACACCAGATAACACTGAAACACTTGAGTTCTCACGGTCCAAAACAATGCATTGCTTCCTTTCAGATAGGCAAGCTTCAATCCATGTCGTGAGTTGCCGGTAAATTAAGGACGGAAATTTTATGCAACAGAAGTGCATGAGAATCAGAATCAAACGCCTTCCGAAAGTCTATAAATATGCAACCAATTTGCATGCCTGTGTTTATCGAGGGTGCTACATCGTGAATATATTCAATTATTTGTGTATCAAGAAAACGAAGCCCTAAATCCATGTTTTCTGAGATCAAAGAGCTTGTTACTACGTAGGTGATTAAATAGGTTAAAGTAAATTACATGCTTAGAAAGTTTGAGTGATATACTAATAAAATAGACCTGTAGTTTCACGTTTTCGTGTCACAAGGCTTCTGCTGTCTGGAATTACGTTAGCGTCTTTCCAGTCACAGGATAAGGCTCCTTGTTCGAGGGACATATCATACAACAGTACTAAGCAACAGCTAAAGCGCAGTTTTTCAGGATCAAGTTCGATATCTGATCTCGACCAAGAGCAGAATGGACATTAATGTCTTTCTGTAAAGATACGATTCCACGTTTAGAAAATGATACTTGATTCATACTTGGCAAGTCGACCGTACCTACAGGTTGTGAGAGAGCCGCCTAAAAATTCATTAGCGCTTTCAGCCTTAGATTTTTTATCGGCATTTTTATCACATCGATAACACCAGCAATGGCTGCCTAGTGTTTTCGTTTTTTTTTTACATATTTCCACGTTTCCTTCGAGTTGTATTTAAGTCTGTCCCTTAAACTGGAAAAGTACGTTCTATATGCTCTGCACATCTCTTTATTATTACCCTGCCGGTCACGTTCATTTCCGACCGCAACTTTTGATTGGAAACGAAGCAATGCCTTTGAAACAAACAATTCATTTTGCTTATCATGGTGCAAAATTATCTGTTTACCCATGGCTTATCACTTCGGCGCTTGGCGGATATGGCAAGAGTAGTAGTAATGAAGTTTGGTGTTAATAAACGTTTTGTCTTGAACAGATTCCACAGCCCACCAGGATCTAGGCGTGAAATATTAGAGGAAGCAGGGGTGGGGGGACCTCAAGTTCACTTGAGAGTGAGGCACAATCTCTTTTCATAAGAGTGGCTCTGTAGACCAATGGTTTTAGATTGAATAGGATAGTTTGATTACAAAAACATCGTGGTCGCTAGTGCTAGGCAATGTTACAATATGGGGTACGAGGTCTGTCACACTCATTTGAAACATTTCCTTCGAGTTCATTTTCATTTCACCTTTGTAGCTTCGTAAGCGGCCACCAGACATGAACTGAAATATGTAGTTTGTGGGGATTACTTTTAATAAGGTGTTTTAAAACGGTGGTGTGTGGCCACCTCGTCCACATAGCGTGGGTTCGGGCCAGAGCAAGCCGAGGGCATAGCCAGCATGCATTGCGCACCTGCGTCTCGCCTCAAAGGAAGGAAGGCGCAGGTTGTGGGCACAAATGTTTATTATATAGTCAGCTGCAATACTAACATTGCACTGAACCCTAGACATTGTTACAACCCATAGCTGTGCCGCAGCACCCGAAAGCGGGGCCGCGGCACCGCGCAAATGAGGCAAATGTACGCGCACATTCACGGCGTAGCTAAGGGCGCTCGCAAGCCAGAAGACCAACCAAAGGACTAGAGCGAATCCGACGCATAACGAGGGAGGATGGGGGGATGTTCGAAACGCATTTCAAAGACACGGGTAGCACGTTGATGGCACAACACGCGTCGCCACCGACAGTGGCTTCGGTGACAGAAAACCATGCGGAATCGGTCCCTTCCGACTGAGAAGCGTCGCCGCCGCTCAGGTGTCGCCGGACAAGCAAGCATACAAGGCGTGCGTGCGTTCGCGCTACACCCCCCCCCCCCTCCCCCTGAAGCCCTTATCCAGGAGTGCAAGATGCGCTTGCTGCTGCCCGAGCCGTTTGCGGCCTCTCCGTTGTCTTCCCTCGCGCGGTCTTGCGTCAAAACAAGAGCCGGCCACGTCACCAGAACGAATGGATGGTGCGTGGCAGCAGTTCACAGAGAAGCGTCCTTCGGAGGGGTCAGCAGCATAACTTCTATACTCCTACCTCTCGCAGAGACTCCACAGGGGTCTCCGCTAGCGAAATAGCAGCATCGGCAGCGTGTTTCGTGTCGCTCCGGGAGCACGATCCCCACAATTTAAAGTACAATTTGGTGACAATCACCTCAGTTTCACAGTCATATCAAGGAGCACCGTTAAGGGCATGTCACACAAGAACGACACAACGCTGACACAGATCCGACAACGACACCGACGGTCGGCCAACTCGTCGGCCGATCATGTCTGCGGTCGACCAAGCTGTCACACTAGGCCGACAACGACATCAACACGACCGACAACCGGATGTCCTCCCAGCGTGACACGTTTTGAGGTCGCAGACACCAACAAAAACCGTCTGCTGACTGTTCGTGGTCGAGTCATAGCGAGATCGGCCGGCGAACCAAAACATTCTCGAAATGCCAAGCCGACTCTCTACACCATGTCGACGGCGAACACCTTTCAACACTAATATGTGTAAAAAAAGTATAATTGATCCTAATTCCCGACCTACACGCGAGCGGGAGTCGCCAAATTATGCAGGACCGCCGAATGCGTGCGGAATGTGAACAACAGCATTTTCCTTTTGGTGCGAGTAAATTCGAGGCGCGTAGATTTGCAGCGTGTGTCGAAGCAGCAATAAACCTTTCGGCTTTTCCGAACTGCCCAGAAAAAAAGCAATATAAACAAAGTAGGTGACAAAGGAATGGCGAAAAAGCGATTATTTTCCTGGAGCCGATGGTTTCCGTCGGCGCAGTGTGACATAGACGCAGACGTCAGGAATGAGACATGAGGTCGACCAAATCGGCGTCGTGTCGTGCTGTGACAGGCTTTGTAGGCCTAACGTTTCTGGCGCAGGGCTGAGTGAAGCTGGCTATCAAACACGAGGTCGTGAATTCAATCCCGCCCAGCCCGTAGTGTGGAGAGTTGGGCTTGCTGGTTTACGATTATGGTGGAAAAAGCGCTAACACAGGACGAAGCAACTGAACAGTGCCTGTGTTGTGCTCTTGCTCCGTTCTGTGTTAGCGCTGTTGCCATCGTGATCAGGAGGTCGCGTTTTTTTTCTGCATTTAAATATATATATATATATATATATATATATATATATATATATGCTGTCTCTTATTCGTCGGGAAAAGCTTTCATTTTTCAAACACTGCCATTGTGTCGGAGCAACCACAGCCGTGAAATGCTCGTAAGTACTCAGTCTCGGCCCATATATCACAACCTGTGCGGCGCTTGTTTTGTTATGGCTAAATTTTTAAAATAAAAAGGAAAAAGAAATGTGCCCAAACTTAACAATTATGAGAATAAACCAAATAAAATAAAACGGGGTGTAGCTATAAAAGGAGGTTTTAGCACGGTAGAAAAAATAAAAGAAATTGGTATAATGACACGAGCACAGAGTGAGAACGAGATGGTTTAGTCGGTGGAGGTTTCGCACGCTGCCTCTCTGGTGTGACATAAGAGTTGGGCGATAGTTGGCCGACAGCCGTCTTGCGAGCGACGCGGCAACGACAACGACTGTCGGCCGACTGTTTTCGTCGGCCCAGTGTGACATAGACGCTGACATCAGGAAGACACGCCGTTGACAAACTAAATCGGCGTCGCGTGGTGCTAGTGCGACAGGTCCTTCACATGTATCGAAAGCAGAATAAACACTTCTTTTAACGCCGTATAGCAGTCGATACCAATAATGCGCCATAGAAAACGGGCTCAATCTTCAGACGTGGGCGTCTGAAATAACGTTTGACAGGAGCTTCCAAGTGAGGTCTCTTGTTTCATATTGAAAATCGATATCAGTAACCAGCCTGCCAGTTAGTTCCCTTGCATTCCATAACGCCAAGCAGGCATATTATACGGCTTGGTTAAAACAGAACTTTACATTGACACGGTTCAGTCTGTCTTCGCTCTGCGCTGATCACAAGTGTGTTCCTTCTCGACGTGAAAAAAAAAATCGAAGTTCGCCGTTAAGGGGGGTCCTGCCCAGTTTGCTGCCGTTCTGTGCACTGTGACTTCTGTGTCCCACGGTGACTTCTGCCCAGACTTCACTCTATGACATCTGGTGGAGGTGCGGGGTGCGCTACCCATGCTCCGAACACCGCCAATCAGCCGAGACCAAGCAACACAACAGAAAACTGCTATCCTCTCTACATCGATGCCTACAAATGAACGCCTTCGACTAGGGGTGCGGACTCCCTTTGAAAGCTGGTAGATGAACACCTTATAGGTAACATAGACTTTCATCGATCGAAATAGGTAAAATGCTCCTGCGCCATCTCTGGATAAATCTCTTCGACCAAAGAACAAGAGAACACCTTCCACTACGGTCAGTATTCGCTCCGTCCCACCACTTCAACAACACAGACCCGAACACTATCAAGAATTGCGAAAATCTAGAGCCGAGGCTCTTTGCAAGGACTGTCGTCTTCATACTCCAGCAGTTTACATAGACGCGGCCGAATGTTCTATCCGACCGGCCCTTTAATTAACCTTAGAGACGGATTCAAAAATCTGATTCTCAATGCGTCAATTTCACATTTGACAGATTCCATAAGACCAAAGAGACAATTGTCCTAAGAATCGCACACTCCTCCGCTATTGTAGTGTTTTATCACAGAACAGTAGTGAGTTATTATGCCAAACTAGCACTTTTCAACCTGACAGAACAGGCCTGGCTTCATTTCACAGTGGTAGGGATCGACTTCTTAACTACCTCGACTACAACCCGTTTTAAAGAAATCGCAGCCACATGTACCCCGCAGTTTCTCAAAAGCGCTCAGTGTTTAGGGCGTAGACATAAAACGATCCCAGTGACCACCTCTTCCTTTTTCATTATAACTTAGTGCGAAAACTCTCCTCACTACCACATATGTCCTAGCACAAGAGCTGACGTTATTCACCTTCAATTGCTTTTAATAAGCCCAAGCAGCCATGGTAAGAATCACATCAATACAGGAGCGTTGGGAGGCTACTGTGCGCGGCTAGCAGCCGCAAACAAATCTTCTAACAGTGGACCGGGCCAGGCAGATCACGAAACTACAAACATGCCCAGCCAGCTAGAGCGGTCTGAGATCCCATCGTCGGCCTGCTCCTTTCTAACGGGATAGCGTTAAAGGTCTATAGTTCAGCGAAAATGCGGCGTCAGTAACCCTCACTGGCGTCGGCATTGTGAAGGAAAAATTAAGAGCATGGCGCAGGCGGCAGGTAGCTGGCAGCCGACTGGCCGAGCCTTACCTGGACGCAGAGTTGATTGACAATACGTTTGGAAGTAGCTGCCAATTCAGGCCTCTTCTATCATATGGGTGGGTGAATCCGATTAAGCCTGCCAGGATCATTGCATTCACGTTACGCCTAGTCAACGGAGGCACGTTCATATGACTTGGCCATACCCCGGCTTTATATGTGGCCTGGTACCCTACGCTATAGTGTCATAGCCTTAAAAACGGAGCTTAAGTGTCCAACATAATTGTTACCCTCTCCTTTGAGTTGACTGCTTTAGAACTAAATAAATCGCGCGTACCTACCGACATAGGGGTGGATATCGAAAGAAAGAACGGCACGGCAAGATGCAATTGAAGCCGTACATCTCACGCACCGTTGATGTTGGCGTAGGCTGGTTAACACACAGTGATATAAAATTCCAAGCAACTTTGGCATGATATTTCTCTGAGCCCTGTTGAGCCTAAGGATGTGGCGATAAACGGGTTCAGGTAAAACAATATGGGGGACACTTAAACTCTCCATTTAAGAAGTGACTTTTTCTGTTGGTCGTCTTGATAGTTCTCATACACATATGTGCTCCATGTTTTATTTTTGCATATATTATCTCACGTATCCTGATTAGCATACATTCCTAAGCTACCACATTATCTAGGTAGGGTCGTAATCGAGATCTCAACGTTATAGCTCCCTTAAGCAATCCGTACCAAAGCGCCTGCGTGGCTTGACTGAGACATCGAAGAGCATCTCTCTTTTCTATGTCTCTCTTGTGCGCCTTTGCCGAAGCATTTGCTACAAATTCTTGTATAATATTCCAACGTAATAAGCCATCGAGTACAAAAGGCGGCCGAGTCAACAAGGCACAGAGACTGTCTGTATTCTTCAGTGAAAAAAAAAATGATGGTAGCTGTGGAGGAAAATCCTTCCGAAAGGAGACAGGAGTGAGAAGGGATATAAAAAATTAGCTTTGGTTTAGCCTGCGGTTAAACCTGCAGTTACGCGAAAGCTATCTGCATGGCTACGCTTAGGTTCGGCTTGAAATTAGAGACATGGTTTCTTCACATAGTAGTTTACTCTATGGTTTACTCTATGGGCACTTTTCACCCTTAACGTGCGGTGAGGCGAAAGCCTCTATCGCACGGTGGTCAGAGGTCCTCCACTACGGCACGTCTTTATCTCTGTTTTTACTGCTACTTTCGCGGTGACGCGATATTGCAAGCTACTAGCCAATATATAAAGCCCCGCTTTAACCTAGCCGTATGAAGGTGCCTGCGTGGCCTAGGGACAAAGTGAATGCAGGTAGATTGGCAGGCTGTTTGTGATATCACCCTCCCATATGACAAGAGAGGCGCGAGTTGGCAGCTCCTGCCAAACGTAATGTCAGGAATCCCTACGTCCAGTTAGTGCTCGGCCATGTCAGCTGCCAGCTATCGCCTCACAAAACATCTTTCTCCGCTCCTCGGACAAGCACGAACAGGCATGCCAAAATGGCGAGACTGTGGCCAGTGTAGCTCTCGCTACAAAAGTGAAGTTCTAAACCACGGCGAACCCTTGTGCACTGACTGTTTGAATAAAATATTCCTCCTCCTCCTCTTTCACTATGCCGGCTTCAATTTCTCCACCTTTAAATTTTTTCAGCGACCATATCCCAAT
>JAJIZL010021304.1:0-53607 GCA_023969395.1 Amblyomma maculatum
ATACATACATACATACATACATACATACATACATACATACATACATACATACATACACACGTATTCTGAAATTATTTGCCTCAATATATTGCAAAAACGCTCAGCGGCGCTCAATAAATTTCGCATCAGAGATTATTTACGTCGTCCTTAGCTTTTTTTCATTCTTTATACTGGCGGGAGATTGGTTACAGGAAAGAGAAAACAAGCTTTTTACAGAGAATGAAAACTAGGTTTTTTCCCGCATCTCCTCTTATCATCGGAAAGACTCTTTTCTTGGCTCACGTGGTCAAGATTCGCATCTTTTACACAGCCCCTTACAGCGTATTCTCTAGACAGCCAAATGAACAATTCGCATGGCTGGACGCACGGCAATTCACATTCATAGCCCTTTACGGAAAACGTGCACGCTTACACTTACAGCGTACTATGCCAACGGACAAAGGTAGCATTGCCAGGATCAAACTCTTCGGGACTTGTATTTTTAAATCGTGTTTGATATGTATTTACTGCGTCATTGCGTTCTGAATTTTTCAAGCCCTCTTATGTACGGAGACTATGATCGTAGATACCATGTTGCCCAAACACATCTCTAGTTTTAGTTGTTTTACATCGACCTTCCACCATCCTTACTACGCCATGGAGATTTTTCACGAACCAATCCAAGTAAAAAAAGTTACCCTTTCTGAAATGGACCGCTGATAAAAACACTTATCCCTAAAAGCTCGACTCCAAGCTACCCTCCCAACACGTGTACCTCAACTAATTGCGCAAGTGCACTATTTCTCCCAGGCAACGCCACGATTTGAGCTTACAGCGCAACCGCACAGTGTCTCGAGAAGCTTGGGAGGGGCAGGAGTGAGGGAGAGGAAGGTTGTGGGGGGGGGCAAGATAGGACAAATTTTGGGCTGCACAGCGGACACGAATCTTGGCGCATGTTAGACCCCGACCAGAGAGGCTGCGGTTGGTCGTTCCGTCAAGCCCTCCACTTCTTCTCCTTTCCTCTCCCGGCACTCCCCACTCGCCTCCATCTCCCCCTCAGTGCCCTCCATCCCGACCCCATTTCCACGAGGAGGATTTCATTTGGAGAGCAGCCGGAACATTAATCATTCCGAAATGCCTTGGCTTGCACTTCTTCCTCCCCCCCCCCCCCCTTCCCTCCGCCTACTCTTCACCCTCACATTGGCTTTCTCTCGTCCCCAAGTCCTTTCATTCCAGAGCACTAAGGAAGTCTAAGATGTCGTGTTCGGTATGCCAACATTACTGAAGCATATAGGGCTGTCTATATATACATACACACACAGGCAGCGTCCGACGACGCTAACGAGAGCAGCAGCCTGGTTTATCTGGCGCCGGTGAGGCACCAGCGTGCCCAGCTTGAACGCGTTGTGTTTTGCTGAAGCGAGAGCACTAAGAGGAAGAGAGAAAGAAAAGACGCGAGACTGACGTCGGCAACGCAGAGCTGCGGTAAAGGGATTCTCATTTCATAATGGCTTCTCCATCGACGCCGCCTCAACCACTGAATGGCGCGAACGCCGACACCCGAAACCCCGAATTCGCGCCTAGGAAAATATATCGTGCTATCGAACTCTCCTCCGCTGTTACATTTTACAAAGGTTAGAAGCAAGGAGCTAAAAGCCACGTCGCCCGGAATGCTCACCAATCAGTCTTGGTTCGCTGTAATCCAATCATGGTGTGACCCTGCATTTCTTCATAACCTTTTCGCGAATTCTTCGTACACAAGCAGCAGCGGTGATTCTTCATGTGAAGAAGTAGCGAGTGCTTGTGAGTGTGAACAGGAAAGGGGAAAGAGTGTGTGTGCTTCGCTTGCGAAAGTGTTCCACGCTCTGCGTTTTTTTGTAGACGAGTGGGACCCAGTTGCTAAACTTAATCTGACAGCGTTTACTTCGCTGATAAGCACGCCCCGGACTATAGATAGCACCCATTCTGGGGAGAAAAGCGAGCCACTCTGCTTTTTTGCTTATTTTTTCCTACATGCTGCTTACTGAGAGCGCCGAAAATGCGGGCTCTTTGTGAACAGCAGGTTGTGCCGCGGGCGCAATGGAGACGATAGTGGTGATGAATCGGTATCTATATGCGTATATACATCTAATTCTTTTGACTAATATTTTAATCGAGCGTTTCAGACCAGCATAAGACGAAAGATGTTAGTGTTTTTTAGAGCCTTAAATAAATGAAAGTAGAAAGGTTTAGCAGATTCCAAGCAATGGTTCATTGCCCCCATACTCACCCTTGTTTCAGGCTTCCAGGCATATTCGGTTGCGGCAGGTACATTTGGCTCAGCGGAGATTGCAATGAAGTTAGAGTGTTATGAAAAAATGTACATGATGTCTATGCTAAGCAACTAATCACATATAACTTACATAAAGAAACTTATCTAATATTTTTATATTTAAAACTTGTCTATATTTTATTTTGTTTAATTTTAGTTGTCCTATAATAACAACGCCGTTAGGATGTTGTTTCCATGGTAACATTGAGATGCGCACTCTCTTACATAATAACCTTAAGAAAGAGACTTGATGACATGATGAATACTTAAAAAATATCACACAGATTTCCCGCGAGGCCTTATAAGCTGCGAAGGAAGCCTGCCTTAATACTTACGGTCTCGTCTTCATCATATCTTGGAGCAATTTTTTTTCCCTTCTACCCGCGAACTGCTTTCACAGAATGCTTGAAATTGCATAACTATATCACGAAGGTCGATGTTACTACCTGGGCTGTTGCGCCAGTAATTCTCCCAGAAATATAAAGTGTAGGAAGCTTTTTGAAGTTTTATTGTGTATTTACATCTTCTATTCTGTGATTCCAAGGAGTTGTAAGTTTCTATGTCCACTCTGACACTTCTTCTCAAAGTGAAGGTGATTGTTTCTACTGGCGAACTTCTTTTTCATACATTGAGATGCACATTTGTAATCATGTTGTATAACTGTATGCCTGAAAAAAAGGCCTCAATTATTGGTTCGTACGTTTTCAATTTTCTTGCTTTCACTTGATGCAAATATTTCTTTTAGAAGTAAATATTAGAAAATACTATTTGCGCTATTCTCATCGGGTTTAATATGCTAGCCTGGAGTGAGAACAAAGAAATAACACACTTTTTTTTTTCTTTCTGGTCGTCCATTGATATTAGCCCTGACATTTCTCCCATATCAACTCGAAAACAGAGTGCAAAAAATGGGAATAAGTTTGGTTTTTGCGTGCAGAACTACACGTAGTGAGCCCATAGGCAAACAAATGTAAGAGAAAGAAAAGAATAAAACAAAACAGAAACGACCAATTCTGTCACATATATGAGATCAATGTTAGGTTTTGTTAGTGTTAGTTGGGTTATCTGCTAAAAGATAATTGTATAGCATAAGTTTATCTTAATGAGAGGAGCCTAAAGTTTCTGCGGTAACAATGCTGCATTAGAGGATAATGAAGCGGTTTAGGCTACACGCCGTATTTATTGTATTGCGGCTACATATTTCACAGTATTACTATCTTTACAGTTTCAGTTTCGAAAATTATTAAAATCTTCAAGATTTTGTAAAGGTATAAGAAGTTTTGCCCAATCCTACACTCAACAACATAAGAATAAAATTTTAACGAAGTTAAGATCTTCCTCCTCTTCTATTAGGAAAGGAAGACGTGTCGTCGTTCACTCAACCACTCTTTCCTTTCAGAAAAAAGCCCTGCAGAAACATGAAGAGCTAATCTCAATCGCTGTATGCAACAGCTGACAGCGCGTATACGTGCTGCCAGCTGTGTAAGCTATGTCACCAACTATAGTAGACAGAGCCAACTGCGCTCGAATACCACCATCTGGATTCAATTTTATCGTCTGCCTAAAACTTCATCCCCGGAACTTTGTTAAAACTACGCAAAAGACGATTCTGAAGGACAAAAACTCGAGCCATTGTGATCTAAAGATCGCGAGGCTAGATTTCATCGAAGCATAGAAAATGGTTTCTCACCCATATCGCTAAGATAGGGAAACTTCTGTGAAAACGGGCGAACGGGAGGGCGGCTTCTCGGTGACGAATAGGCAGAAAGAAGAAGGAATCGGAAAGGCCACCGCCAGTGTCAGTAGTCGGAGGGACATCCGGGAACTTCCCCCCATGATCCTCCCCCAAGGACAGCGCCTGTCACGGCCAGATCCCTAGTCTTAATTAGAACGGGAGACACCCGCGCGCCCACGTTCTGGCCGAGCTACCCCTCCTTGGTTTGGCCTAGCTTTAACCAGTTATCCCAGTATTGCTCTTTCTGTGTTAAGACGGCTGTTTTGCGTTGTCTTCCGGCTCGGTCTTGCGAAAAGCAAGGAGGTGGTCGTGGTCGAACGCACAAGGTTACGTGCCGTTCCCGCTAGATTCATCTCGGCATCTGTCTCGTCCTTTGTGGCTCGTTGGCGATATCACCGTCGAAAATGCCGCAAGCACTGAACCGACCGTAAGACATAAATCTGTCGCCTACTAGGATCACCCCGTCACCTCGGGCACGGGGACTGCCGCATGCTATACAGTTCCCAGAAATTCGTCTTCGCGAACTTCTCTGCTACATCGTTAGTAACTTATTATGGCCCCTGTATCTCTCGTTGGCCTTTTGAGCGTTTGCAGAGAGAAGGCGCTAGAAGCCATTGAAAATCAAAGCCGCCTCAGTCCACGTCAATTTTCCGCAAGGCGTCTCACAGATACTTGCCGAAGATTTAATGCGTGTATTTGTCGCCTTTCGACTTTAACTTTCAGCCGCTGCTCGCCAAGTCTTTTGCAGTCTGATCAAATCTGGTTGACTTACCAGCCCCAACCATCGTTATTCATTCCTAGCCACGGGATGAGTCGCAGGGTTTCGCTTCGCTTGTGTGAACAACAACAAAACAGTGCAAAACATCATGATCGCAAGCCACGATAAGATTGTTAAGGAATGAATTTCCAGATCTCAACTATTTATATTAGCATGCCTCGCAAGCTAGGCGTGACGGTACTTTACTTATGGCTGACTAAATTTTGTTTCTCAGCAGGAGTCTCTACCGTAAAGCTTCAGTTTTTTGTTCCTTTGCGATCATTGTTCTCGTTTTCTTAGATCACGGGATCTTTAAGTCATATTCTGCTCTCAACTTGTCCGTACCATTAGCACTGCATGGAACAGTTGATTCTACCTAGCCTGCTCTTTATCGGTTACATTTTCGTGTGTTTCTATCAGGTATAGCATTGATCATATGTATCTTGTAGACTTTTTCATATATGTTACTTCCCACTATATATCCAAGTTTACGACATAATCATAGCTTGTTATACTCTCGTCTGTGTTGGTTACTTGCGTATACCAACCTTTTGTTGTATACCAACCTTTTGTTGTATAGATGAGATTGAACCATGATTACTCGTTGTTCGCGAGCTATACTGTGTGGACGCAAAAATTGACCTTTAATTTGACCTTCAACCACTGGGATAAAGTTTTCCTATATATTTCCACGCCTCAACATTTATAAAAGGAGAGCACAGAAACTAAAGCCCACGCTAAAAAGCTGCGCACAATGTCAAAGCACCCACAGTTCTGGCAACGAAACGTGACTGTGAACCTTCTCGTATTGAAGCCATAATCCGCATGGCGCAGGACTGACTGGAAGACACCAGCATGTACGACAAATTGTCGAAAGCGGTAAGCAATGTTCCGGCTATTGCGCAAGCTCAGCAGTTTTTGATGACGACATACATAAGAAGCCTACACCATCCGCCATCTACACCGGATACGCTCCCTCAGGCAACCAGAGCTCTATAAGGGAAAGCGAGTGTCCGGAAAGGAAAATGCTGGTGTCTTTCCCATAATCCCCACATTTCCGCGTCCTTGTCTCGACTAAAAGGGCGACACATCCATACATACTGCAAACGGACGCAGAGAGATGTACCGCAGTAGCGGTCAAGGCCAGATCATCGCGCACGGACATAGCTCGGCCTTAGTTCGGTCACCATTGCAGAAGGAGCAATGTGTGCACCGCTCGTTGCACCACTGGAGGCGAAAGCGACTCGGATCTATAGACATATATATCGAGTCCGGTCGTAGCGTAGGCGTCCATCACCACTACAGCGAGCGGGAGGAAGCTAGCAACGCTGCTAACGACACCGTCGGGCCAGAAGCTGCGAGGGAGCGAGCAAGTGCGGAGGAAGCGATGTCAGCACTTAACGACTCGCCATTCGGAGCCCATCGAGCGAAGGGCATTAAGCGGAGCCGGGGCGAAGACGCTGGTGTGGGCACCGAGGCGGAACACGAAACCGGTCGCATCGCTCAAGTGGGAGTTCTTCCTCCATCGAATACTGGCGACGAGTGTGGAGGCTCAACATGCCAAAGTCTGGAGCCAGTATCGCTTATCTATAGCCTGTCTGTGACCTTCATTTACTCGCCAGCTATTTATAAACAAAAAGTAGAAGAAACAAATCTACACAAACTCGATCGCCGCCGAATCCTGCTCAAAAATGAGAAAGTGCGCAGGGGTAAAGCTATGAGAAATAATTTATAGCGCTTCTCCCGGTCCCCGATTTTTTTTTGTCTCACAGTAGAAATCGTTAAGGTACACGTGCGACACACTTCGCGTGATTCATTTTCTTCACAGCCGAAATACAAAATTTTTCTTTTGTTTCATTCATTAAAATTCTTTTTCGTAGGCTACTCTTTCCACGTCAATGCTATGCAGTTTGGTGATGGAAACTGGCGAGTTATCGTTATTCCGAAGACAATCCGTAATCTTGATAGTAAATATAACTGCCAAGGTTCCTATTGATTTACACCCAGCAATACAAACTCACAACTCTGTAGCTGCAAATCTGTAATAGGCTAAAATTTGTTTCATTTTATTTTTCTTCCATTTAATAAATGTGAAAACAAAAGCTGAAGAACCAAGGGGCTGTCTTTTTTGGTTTTGCTCTTCGCGTTCCTTTATTTAGTCTGTAAACGTTCGATGCGTTTGTCTCGTGCGTTCGAATGGTGGCAAGTCTGAGAGTAATGTTCCGGTGATCGCGGAACAGATAAAGGCGCTATATCACTTCGTCCTTCAAAACGATAGTCGGCGCGAAGCTTGCCTTCACCCGGAAGCGCTCTTTTCCGACAGCGATTTTCGTTCTGGATGAAAAATGACTGCTGTTTGACAACAGTCCAAGTGTAACGCTTCTCTCATTAGGCCAATACAACTTAGAAAGTCAAAAGAAAAAAGTAAGGTTCAAGCGAAAAATGCCACGACTGTCATGATGCTAATCTTTTTGTTCTCCTTCACACCTCGCCTATAATACTGATTTATGCCATGGTCATTCAATGCGCCCTCTGAATGCTCGAATATGCGCGCGGAGCATTCATTTGTGCGATGAAGTTTCTTGAAGCTTCTTCAATTTTTAATGAAACTGCAGCTGATGTATATGCAGCTCTCAGTTAAAGCTAAAGCCAGAGCAAAAGCAAGCACGAATTTTTTCGAGAGGCGCCTACGCTATTGATTTTGTGCTGCTACGCACTTCTCCGCCATCTCAAAGCGGTCCCCTGTATTTCGTATGAAACCTACGGCGAAATATATATAGCCTGCCACATAATCCTACAGACTGACGAATATTGTATTTAGATTAGAAATTCTTACCCAGGGCAGTCTGGGCAGTTGCCTAATCAGTTTTTACTGCCGCAGTTTTCACATCACGTTAAGTAAATATGCAGTGTCAGGATTCGTGATATCTGATAGCGGCTCTTCCTAGCCAGCCATGGCGCTTCTTTTCCTTCCGAATATCCTACCCAAAGGGTTCCCAAGCGTCCAACACCGAGTACATTGCCCGTTCATATACATGCTGAGTGAAACATGATTCATCAGCCGGCCAAAGGGGACTCTAAAAGTAAAGAAACTGCCCCGCGATGAGCTTTGTAAAATATAAATCTGAAACTGATTTTTTTATCGCTTATTTTTTAATACGTCTAACCGAGCCAAATGTTTATTCGAGACCGCTTGAGGTTACGTTCGCTATACCAGGCAGCTCGTCTTCAAGACGCACTATGGGCACTGGTGAAAGACGTTGGTCAAGCAGACGCAGAAGGCTTTAAAGCGCTGCGAAATATTGGTTTAAACCCCGGTTCAGTCGTCACAGCAGCGAGTCCTGAATACGCCGTTCACCTGCCGCGAGTGGTGGTGGTGGTTATTTTTTTTATATACAAAAGGAAAGAAAATATGTTTGCCAGCCCCGGTATCTGCTATCTGATATCTGAAACACCTGAACTGGGGCGGCGGAAATAAAGGGATAGCGAGGAAGAGGTAGAGGAAATCAAAGAGGTTAGCGATAGGGAGAAAGAAAAGGGTAGGTAAAAATAAAAGAAATATATGCACTATGGTACAGTATACAGTGGTTTGCTTGAGGCCCGCGAGTGCTTGCAAGATCTGTTTCCGGCCGGCCTCAACCGCGTCACTGAAACAAAAGTTTTTCAACTACGGGAAAATAGCCACGCTGTCTGAAAACAATCGAACGCGCGTGTAACGACCCGCATAAATATACATCAAGCCCCAGTGTTCGAAAAATAACGCTGTGCACACTGCCAGCAATGTTTGCTGTAGGGTACGGTATACGTATGCCTTTCGGCACTGCTCTCTATCGAGTCTGCGGTCTCGTTCTAACCCAACTGAAATGCGGCTTGGTAGCTCAAAAAGTACAAAGTATACGTGAAAACAAACTCGCATGCTCTTGCTCAAGAACAACTTATAAAATCTAAAAAAAGAGGTTTTAAAGCAGTTTATCGCGCCCTTTTATAGAAGGCGCGTGAGGGTCACTTCTTTGGGACACTGTATAAAGGACGAAAATTGTTTCCGCGGGTTGATAAGGAGCAATGCAAATATGAACTTGAAAAGTGTCATATACGCGGAACGACAAGATCACTCGAAATAGTCCTTACAAGCGCGGAGTTCCCTCCACGACTAAATACTTTACCAGTGAACTTCGTCACCGTTGCTTCAACCAATTAAGGGTTTTGTTTCAGGGATACACGCAAGCAGTTTAGTTTGGTGCATGGAGGCTTTTTGTCCTGAAGTGACTCGGGCTCTGAGGTATACGCTGTTTTGGACCTCTGCGGAAAATTCGGCCACTTAGTGTTCTTTAACTGGTACCGACATTGTACAGTACATGGCGAGGCCTTGCTTTTCACCTAGGCTGAAAAATGGACAACGCTGCAGGGATCTAACTAGCGTCTTCAGTTCATCAGTCGAGCGCTCACACCACTGAAACGCCATGGCATGTGCACCAACAATGGCCGGACGGAACGTCACCACCACTGGTCGCTCTGCTCAATGGACTCGAAACTTTATCGTTTACGTCGCGCCATTCGATTCTCTGCAGATTTCTTCGAATGCTGTGCAACTGCTAAAAAAAAACTTTCTTGCAAAAATCTTGGCCGGTAGCGCAAATGTTACGCTTTTTTTTATTAACGGTGTTTATTGCCTCAGGGCATAATATAATATGTAAAAAAATTAAAGGGGGTATTAATTGAAAGAAAAATGGTTGGCTGTTCTAATAAAGCTCAAGAGAGAGCGATGATAAGGCCTTTGCGTCCATGCAATGTATGGAGATGAGTTCAGCGAAAGGCCCACTGCCGTCAGGTGCCGAATTCTCGTCGGCTTCAGTGTCGGGAAAACCCACAACAAGTGGTGAATATCTGCCTCGTGATATTGTGACTTACAGACAGGACATCCTGGACATTGATATAAATATCGATATTGAGGCCATGTTCGTGTCACAGCAGGTCTGAGGGCAACCCCTACCCGGATCCTCCGTAGCACAACCTCCTCAGCGCGGGTAAGACCGCTGGGGAGGGTTACCGCACAAGGTGGGACACCGGAGGTGCTCCTTTCTTGTGAGAAGCAGAGTGACATCATGCATAGTGAGGAAGCGTGTCATTGATAAAGGTAGAATCGCCTGGCGAGTTGCAGAATCTGCAGAGGTTTGTGAACTGAGTAGGTCACGTGGGGCCCACTCAAGTGGAATGGTTTGCGAGATGCGAGCCGTCAGACGATGTATATTTTACGCCTTCTCCTGCGAGTCATATTGGCTGCTTTCGTTTCTGTTGTGATTTCGTTTTGTGCCGCAATCGCTTAGCGTTTTTGAGCGAAGGTGGGTGGTCTCTGAAGAATTTTCGAATAATAGATGGCAGGGTGGCCGCATTTTGGCTTTCACGCCGCGCAAATATACTTGAAGCTCTTGTTGTATAAGGCCTCGTTACCTGCCATCTTTAATTTGCCTGCGCCTGTACTTCTCCCTTTTCGTCTTTTCGTGCGGCGCGGCACGTTGGAGTTCCTCTCCCTTACGATGGTAACCTATGAGGTGCGCACTATGAAACCCGGCGTAAACAGCTTCCTTACTATTAACCTAAATAAAATTTGTAGGGTATCCTCTTCCCAGCTCAGCAAATCAGAGAAGGTTGTTACAGCCTTGGCGCAGCCCATATAGCCGTGTATTGAGCCGAGACAGTTGTCTTCCTGCTTCGCATTCCTCCGCTCTCGCCATAACCTGCAAACCTATACAAACCATCAAGTCGCGCAGAACTTCATTAGACCATGCGAAATTGCGCTGATCAGAGCTTTGGCTCGTATAACTAGGTTTGAGCTGAACTTAAAACTACACCATTTTCTTTCTGTCTATGCCTCTTAAAGCAGAGCAATCTTGACCCCTTAGTTTTATTTATATCCGCTCCTTCCCTTCCTGAAGCTTGCATATATTCCAGCGTTGTTCGTTTAAATTAAATGCGAGATAAATAGCATAATTTTCGTTTTTGGAACCGAGCGTAGCTATGTCGTCGCACCAACTAGTTATATTAAAGTGGGCAGCTGAAATAAAAGGCACATAACAAAGGCGCAAATATTTCGCATACTATTTGCTCCGTTTCTTCCCGCTGCATTTCTATGTTCCTTGATATGTCTGAGCAGGCATTTCAAAATTTGTGAGGGAACAGTTTTGACAACCCTCCCTGCTGCAGTCTGGCGTATAATTACGTTATGTTGCAAAGAAAAATTAGTGATTGTTATGCACTTGTACTGATCGAACGCCCGTAAATGCTTAAGTTCTCTTCATTGCTCCTGATTTAATTCCCAAAAGGTATACTGACGTGAACAGCGGATATGAACCAGTTAAGATATAACAGTTTTTTAAGGGCCGTGCCTAAAACCAGGAGGAAATTTAGTAATAACATTTTAGCCTTGTATCAAGCGCATCAAGCTTGTATAAAGTGATTAGATTTGTGCACCAAGTTGCACCTGCTTATAGTTCGACATAAATAAATAATAAATAATTGGTTCACGGGAAGGAAAAGGCGCGGTAACTGTCTCCCTTGTTTTCTGTGGACACCTGAACCGCGCCGTAAGGGAAAGAATGAAGGTGGGAGTGAAAGGAGAAAGAGAGAAAGGGGAGCCGTAGTGGAGGGCTACGGAGTAATTTCGACCACCTGGGGATCTTTAACGTGCGCTGACATCGCACAGCACACGGACGCCCCTTCGTTTCGCCTCCATCCAAACGCAGCCGCCGTGGTCGGGTTCGATTCCGGGTACTCCGGCACAGTAGTCGGGCGTCTTACCACTGCACCACCCCGGCGAGGCGAATCATGTTCTGAAAAACAGGGGTGCTTGCGGATGGCAGAATGTGAACTGTGAGCTCATCAGTTTAGGTTTAGGTTTATGGGGTTTAACATCCTAGCGGATTCGCGCAACCGTAGTTACGCTAACCGTGGTTAACACCGCCCGTGTAAAGAGGGTATAAAGCGACTCAGTTTATGAGAGACGCCGTAGTGGAGGACTCCGAAAATGTCGACCACCTTGGGTTCTTTAACGTGCACTGACATCGCACAGCACACGGGCGCCTTGCTTTTCTCATCCATCGAAAAACGGCCGTAGAAGCCGGGATTCGGTCTCGCATACTTGGGAACAGTATAGTCGAGCGCCGGTCCCACTGCGCCACCCCTGTGGGGACTATATGCTTATCGTCCCCACGAAAATATGGAAACTAAAAATGTTAAACCTGTTTATTGATTTCATATTGCCTCTAGATTTAGTTCCTTAGTCAGGAGCAAATGGGGCATCTTTGAACAGGTTGCAGACGAATATAACGCCATTTCAAAAACTTATGTCGGACACTTAAGCTCCGCCTTTAAAGGCATTACGCATTATAGTTGGCTACCACTTGACATATAAAAACTGTTCTAAACAAGCCGTATGAACGTGCCTGTGTGGCCTAGGAGTGACGTGAATTCGAATGTCATGGCAGGCTTGTTGTGATATCACTCTCCCATACGAAAGGAGAGGCATGAGTATGTCAGGCAACTGAACATCCAGTTACTGCTCGGCCATGCTATCTGCCTACTTCCACATGTCACTGCATGCATTGTCGGCGATTTTTCGCTCACAAAGTCGACGCCGGTGGACGGTAGCCCACGGGGCCACCGATGCCGGATATTCGGTGAACGGGGCTTTTAATGCTATTATACTAAAATAGAAGCATTTATAAAAACACCGCGAAATGTATCTGGATAAGTGTCATCTTTGAAACTCGTAGCAAAGCACGCAAGCAAAACATAATGAAACAATCTTCTTTCACAGCACTGATGAAGGCAGTCGATCTTTAAAAGTTGGCGAGTGTTTTGAAGAAGTGTGATATTGTATGCTACGTCGTTCTGAAGTCAATAAATTTCGAAAACGCCAGTTGTGTGCTACAGAACCATGCGTACCCAAAAAGGGCTGTCTATCACCTGGTGTTTTTTTTTTCTCTCTTTGTGTCATCTTAAAGTTGAGTCCCGCATACTGCAGCATGACCGAAATTTTCTGTAATGGTGTGCACTAAACAAATTTAAACAATTTTTTCAGTTCGCTCTTTAATTTTTAATAATGCGTAAGACAGTACTCTACATTGACTATCGAGTGATATTTGCCTGCGATCGTTAAAAAATTCATAATCTAATTTATTTTCACACCTGTTTTGGTTTCAATTTCAACAGCCGAACGATGGCTGTCAGGCTAAAGTTAAGTCCATAGGTCACATGAGGGATAAAAAAAAAAATAGCGAGATAGTCATTCCTGTGTCATTTACATTCACTGCAATGCTAAAGCTAGTCTACCTCAGAAACAGAAATCACAAGATGGTTGATTTGCAAGGCATAACGTCCCAAAGCAAGTAAGGGCATGAGGGACGCCAATCACAAGAAAAGGAGGTAATCACAAGAAGCGAATAAGCAGCTATGACGTCGATGCTGTCTCATCCGTTTCACTTGACCTAGACTCCACTTTGATGTCACAGCCATCAATACGGTGTTAAAATTGAAACAGATAAGAAAAAAGTCAATTAAGAATACTTAGCAATCGCAGCTGAAACCCACATGATGATACTGTAATTTTAATAATGCCAGTAACCAAAATTTGATATCTGGACTTGCCTAATATTAATGCTGTTCAAACTATTCAACATAGACAACACAGCGCTAGAAAAGCAGATCTTAAACGCCTAAGAAAGCGGTAGAAATCTGCACGCACGAAAATGAAGACGCTGAAGATACCTGCTGCTAGGCGCTTGGAAGGACAAGGGGAAGGGTGTCCAGGCACTGCGTGCGTTTTGCCATTTTTTGTGCACCAGCGGGCTTGATTCGCGCTTGTAAAGCAAGCTACTGTGTGTGTATATGTATTTCATATGCCTTCTCCCACATCGTCACCCATCATGATCTTATTTCTTCTCTCCTTCCCCTTCCCCAGTGCAGAGTCGCAGGCCAGATTTGAATTATTCCAGCCAACCTCTCTGCTTTTCCTTTACATAAATCCATCTATCTATCAACCATGGCGGCCTCTGGCTGTTCTAACGCCGGAGCTACCTGTGTGTTTACATTCGTTTATTCGCGCTCTCGAATCGTACCCGCAGAATTTTCGCGATCAGTTAATATACTGCGCCTTTGAAGCGACCTTTCATAATCGCACAATCTGTTCTGGGATGATCATGACTAGTGTCTACCAAGATACATCACAGGCGCGCGGTAAAATATGACAGCTGCTTTGAAATCATCGGTCGCCATTCCTACGGGCGATAAACTCGCTTTTCAATCCAGTCGGCCCAGCAGGGTGTTAACGTCTCAGCTGCGTTTTGCTTACGTCACAGTTTGGGGCAGGTGTATAAAAGCGTCTTTCCCTCCAGGCGTTACTTCTCACTCATATCTCTTTCGACAACGTCAGTGCAACTTAAATAATAATGTTGCTGGACCTACCAACGAACAGCTCAGCCTTAAAGGCGAAATCACAGCACTTTCAGTTCGTTGTGCATCTACTCTGATGCGGAAAAAAAATGCTGAAGGCTTATTAAACGATTCAACGAGCGTTCACTCTACAGCCATTAAAGCTATCTAAAGCCCATACAAAAAATACTACAAAACTTTGTCAAAACTACGACAAAATGTCCTGCATTTCTGTCGTAACCATCAGATTTTTTCTGTAGTTCTGTAGTACTTTTCTGTAGTTCTGTAGTTTTGCTGTAGTATATTTCTGTTGTCTGTAGTTCTGTAGCACTTTTCTGTATGCAACTACAGAAATTTCTGATGTTACTACAGAATGCTCTGTTGTCACAACAGGTTTCCCGTCAAAAACCGCACAGTAATTCTGTCGTAACATCAGAAAATTTTCTGTAGTTTTTTCCGACTGGGAGGCATCTGCTTATCACGAACACACTTCGATGGCTATTGTTAGATAAACTTTACCAACGAGGCGACTATCACTGGCATTTATTTCTAGTGGCTGCGTTCAGTGGCGTCACGAGCAATATAGATTTTTTTTAGTTGTGCTAAAACGATACAGTACTCGAGACTGAAAGCCAAACTCCGGAAGGACTGATCGCACTTTCAGGTTTGACGTCATCGCTGCATCACCAGCGGTTTTATAAAGCGTTATTCACGCGCATTCCAAGGCCTTGCATTTTGCTAATATTATGCCTTTTCTAATTTGTCTATTTTTAAGCTGATTTGACCGTGCAGTTGACATAAACCAAGAAATTGACACAGCTATCTCGAATGCGATACCTTTCATACGATAGACGTGTCAACCCTGACCAAACTAGCGCCAGAGGCAGAAGGCAGAAAATTTCACCTAGGGGTATCCATCTGCATCGAAACGCGAATCGATGTAGGAGGCTTTAGTGGCACTGAAAATCCATTCTTCAGAGTATCGAGATGTTTGGAGATTGTGTATTAGAAAGGCACTGTGATAGCTGGACCTTGTAGCTCATGTAACACGGAAATCCGATCCAGTTGGTATGACAGTTTTCGGAAACATCGCGAAACTCAGCAGACAAGGAAGAAGACGGGGCAAGTTCTCATTTCGTCTTCTTTCTTGTGCGCTGCGTTTCGCGCTGTTTCCACAAAGTTGGTATCTCATGCCGAGACCGGTGGACGCACTTTTGATTTTCCACGTGCAAGTATCACTGTCCACACGCAGTCAAAAAAATATTCCGTAATCATATAGAAGTGCCTGGGACGTGACAACGAGCTTTGAGTTAAGAGCATAAGAGGAAATAAATATTGACTGTATTCTTAGGTATGTTGAGTTTTCGTTGAGTTATGTTGAGTTGGTGTGGTGCAAGCCCCACACTCTATCACATCTCTTGGGAATGCCAGGACAAACCTGACCCAACGTTAATAGTGTCATGCCCGACACACGAGCAGTGGGAGGCGGCCCTGACCAGCGACAACCTGGACCAGCAAGCCTGGATTATCCAGCTAGTCCGCAAGTCAGCTGCTGCCAGCGGAGCCCTGGACTAGGGGCACCGACCACCCAGCTCCTGCGAATTTTTACTGATTATATGCTCATTAAAAGTTTTCTCTCTCTCTCGTAGCTCAAAAGCAACCAAGACTACGATGCGTCATTATCGACATTTTTGCGTTCTGCGTAGACAAAAGATCTGTGTAGACAAAAGGAGGTGTACCAGATATATGTAAACTATTTTCTAATGTAATCTCTTCCCATTTCAGTGCACACGGTTCATTGTTTCATTCGCTTACGCAATCTTTTCAGGAAGAAAGTTTTCTGTTGGCTGTGAATACAGTTTTGTGCCAGTTTTCACCTATCCATGCAAAAAATGGACGACCTCTTGAAACATCCTTTAGTGGCCCAAACAGATTAAATGCAAGGGAGGAAGACCTGGTGTGTATAGAGCAGTTAATTGTTACGTGCGGAGCAACGCCTTTGGGCCTGCGTTGTCGGGAAGTAACATATACACTACAGTCGTCGACCTCATACGGCTCATCACCTGATCAAACCCTGAATATCGACGACCTTGATGACGGCGAGAAGCACCCGCCATCAGCCCTATTGGAGCGTTGAACGGTGATGCATGACTCATTGATTTTCGCATGGACATGCCGGGGGTGAAAGCAGTGGCTTTACAGCAAACGGAAAGCCTTTTTCCTAAGTGTTATACATTGCTGCTTGATGAACGAAGTGCATTAAAAGAAGACGAGATTAATTAGAAAAATTAGTCATGTCGTGTGGCTTGAATAGACCAATGTAGAAAGCAAACGTTTTAAAAAGGGTTTAACATTCCATAGCAACCCAAGTTATGAGTGAGGAGAAATTCCTCAAATATTTCTGATGCCGCCCTGATTGTCACTACTACATTCTTACACGCGGCGGAAAGTTGTCTTTTTTTAATTTCAAGGATTGCTTTGACCGACGAGAAATCCAGCTCCCTTTTTAACAAAAAGTCTCCAATAAAACATCACGCGATGACAATGTAACATGCCATATAAGAAAGAAGAAGAGGGCTTGCAGGAGGAAGAGCACCATCGTCACAAACACCGCTCTTTGTTGTGCCGCTGACCAGAGGGCAGTGGCGGGGAAATGACGGGCGGCGGGGGCCAGCCATGACAACATCCACCGACAAAGCGAGCACTACGACGGTGAGTGAGCCGAGCTCGTCCGGCGGACCCTCACCGCGACACGCTGTCTTCAAGAAGAATGCCAAAAAGAAGAAGAAGGCCCGCGAAGCTGACCGGGGCGCCGGGCTGCTCGGCTTGCCTGCAGATGCTTTTCAGCCCCCTAAATTCCTCAGACTACCAGGGAGCAGCGCCAGCGAGAGCGACCCTGGGCAGACTCCGTCGACGAGCGTGGACAGCGGACCGTCCTCTGGGGACGTCAGCTTCTCTCAGACGACCAAGCGAAACACCGCCAAGAATGGACGGACGCTGAACGCCGGTAAGCTGTTGAATGATAAAAAGGAAAAGGACGTGTCATCCCCGAAGAAGGCGAAGGGCAAGACTGTCATAGGTGATGAGTCACCTCGCAAGAAAGCGAAAGGCAAGGTCCCCAAAAGCGAAGAGATGCCGTCTCCTAAGAAGTCAAAGAGTATCCCGAAAAGTGAAGAGATGTTGTCTCCTAAGAAGTCAAAGGGAATCAAGAAAAGCGAAGAGATGTCGTCTCCTAAGAAGTCAAAAGGTAAAGTCTCAGTGCAGGCCGATTCACCGAGTAAAAAGGCTAAAAGCAAAGTCACCATTGAGGAAGAATCACCGCGAAAAAAGGTGAAAGACAAGATCTTTGCAGAGGAGACATTGTCGCCTAAGAAGGGTAAGGACAAGATCTTCGTTGAAGGGGCGTCGCCGCGCAAGAAGTTGAAAGATATAGTGCTTGTAGACGGCGCATTGTCGCCTAAAATGGGTAAAAACAAAGTCTTTATAGAGGAACAATCACCGCGGAAAAAGCCTAAAGAAATGGTGTTGGTAGATGAGATATCACCGCCCAAGAAGGGTAAAAAGAAGGCATTCATTGGTCAGGAATCGCCCCGCAAGAAGATGAAAGACGTTGTATTTGTAGGTGAGGAATTGCCGCTTAAGGGGAATGACAAAATCATCATTGAGGAGGTATCACCGCGCAAGAAATCGAAGAATAAGGTCCCTAAGGAAGAAAAGTCACCGCGCAAAAAGGCGAAAGACAAGATCCCTGAGGATGAAATGCAGCTTCAGATGGTTATGGTCGCCCCGGATGAGCTGTCACCACGCAAGAAGAAGGACAAAGTCATGAAGGACGAAGAGTCACCGCGCAAGAAAGCGAAGGACAAGCCACCAAGGGAGGAAGAGTCACCTGTAAAGAAAAAAAAAGGTAAATCTCCAAAGGAAAAGTCACCTCCCAAAGAGCCCGAGGACGAGGGTTCACCACGCAAGAAGTCGAAGGAAAAGGCAACGAAGGACAAGAGCTCCGCAGCTAAGAAATCTAAAAAAAAGAAAGAAATTGCTTCCGAGGAAGAAAGCGACCTGTCAAGCGATGAGACAGTTGAGCTTGAAGAGCCTATCAAAAGCCCCGAGGGGGTATTTTCTGATTCGGACAATTCAGAAATGAAGCCGGTGCAACACACTCCGTCAAAATTTATTGTGTACCTCGGAGACAGCAGTAAAAGCTACGGCTCAGGTCACGCTGCATCTTCTACGTCAGTAACGGATGCATCCTATGACCTTGCAAGGTTATACCTGCAGTGTAAAGAAAAGCAAAAAAGAAGAGCGCTTGAAAGTGCATCGAGCACACGCAGCGACACGTATTTGATCTTAGACAAGTGCTGCCGCTGTGGTGCTGGATCTGAAATGGTGGGCGAGATAACCGGAAAGCTACCGGCTTGTCACTACTGTCTCGAGGAAATGGGTTTAAGCAACAGAAGGCCGCCGGTAAGAACTCGGTCATACCGAGTCGTGGACAATATCTATGAGACGCGGAGCGCCTCCAACGCCCTTTTACAGCCGGTTTATTCACGGAGTGCTTGTACCACCGAGGTGAGTGAGCTGAGACGCTACTGCGATCCCTCAGACAAAGTACTCTTGTGCGGAAGCTCTGTTGGAGTGGACACTACGGAGAAGTACGACGACTTACCCGACGACTACTACAAACTAGCACGGCGAGAAAGCAGGCGTCTTAAGCCGGCTGACGGACTTCACCGCAAGCGAAGCTTTTACTCACATTCGAGAGGCCAGGCAGAGCAGGACATGCCCGAAGTTCGAATAAGAGCACACCTCTCCAGGGAAAGGCAGTCACGCAATAGGGACTTTCCGCGAAGTTCTTCTAGATTACTAGATTCCCCGCCAGATAGCCAGAGAACTGGAAAGAGCGCCAGAAATTACGAAAGAGACGAACCACCGGACAACCAGTTTTTCATGCTAGGGGACATGAGAGAGGATGACTGGGAGTGCGACTACGACGAATTCCACGAAGAAATTAATATTGGTGAAAATGCCAGAGGTTCGGTAGGCTCGCGGCGTTTCAAAGGAAAAGAGAGAGAAAAGTGGGAAGATGACGGGCGGCACTTTAAGCATAGAGAACGTCTGCAAGACCAAGAGACCGAAGAAGGTAAAGTAGATATTCAACTTGACTTGTCCGTAGACGAAGTCTTTGAGCGCTCCCCAGAAGATGAGTCGAAAAATGAAGAGCCATCGGGCGTTGTGGGCGCAACGGAAGCCAAAGTGCCAGATCCCGAGGAGGTTGCCCAGCAAGCGTGGGAACGTTACGCGCGCGACTACAAACGCTTCCAAGAGAACCTTGCAGAGTGGAAATACGAGCAAGAGAAGGCCCACCGGCGTCGTCTGCGAGACGGAGGTGATGGTAGGCCGCGGAGGCCGGTGACGCCGCCGATGCCCAACACTTCCTTTCCTGGAGTCTTCGAAAAGGGAAGCAGCCACATCAGCTCCGAGGAGCCCAAATCCAAGAAGGAGGACGACTCCATGCGCATACGCATTGCTGTATCGCCCAGCCGTCGAAGCCGGCTGATGATGAACGAAGTTGCGTCCTGGACTCCTGGGCCGTTCCCTCCTGGGGGAGCCGACGGATTGCTGCCCGTGGCGCAAGCCGGTCATCAGCTTCCCATGGCCTCTGCGGTGACGCCAGTCAGAAATCAGCCACACCCCTTGCCGTGTGCACCGGCTGCGCACCAGTTGTTCTTTGCACCCCAGGCGAACCCTGCCGCCCAGCCCTCGCCCGCCAGCGGCCCAACACATTCTATGCCATCACCGGTCTCACCTATGTCTCTTCCAACGAGCGGCGTCTGCTCGCCGGTATCAGCGCAGTCTCCACCCGCAGGACCTGTGCCGCAAATCTGAGTGCCGTCTTGGAGACTCAGTGATTGTGCCAGCAAACTGCACTAGTGCAATGGTAGTTAAATGTCTACTGTGGCTGCTTGGCGTAGTGATATGAGCAGTCTATGCATGCGCATGGGCGTGTTCGACCGCAAAACAAAATCTACGCCGATCGTAGTGCTGCGCTTGTCCCTTCGGTGATGAAAGTTAAGAAAATTACCTGATGTTACGATGACACTTTCAATGATATTGCCTCTTATGCGTACAATAACTAAACTTACTTTTCATTTCGATTTCGCACTCTTCTCGACATCTACCTCTCAATATTTTAAAATGGCTGTGGTCCTCTAATAAGCACTTCGGGCTATTGTCAGCATCAGCTTCGCAGAGTGGGATCTGCACGATGAATGCAATATACTTCTTCATGGGTTTTGATAAAGAGAGAGTTAATGCATAGGTAGAAGTGCAGTAATGTTAATCTCAGTTTGAATGCGAAAATCTTCGTTTATTGAAGGCGTGTTCCGGGGATCTGCTCTAGACACCACAAATAATTGCTCAGTGAGTGTAGAGCCCGAACTAGCGAGATGTCATAAGGGGAAACAAGGCTATGGTTTCGTGTTTTACAAATGTAAACATCCCTGGACATACCTTGGCGGGCTATCCTTTCACGCCTAGGAGTCAGTTATGTGTTCTTTTCTTTTGTTTATCCTTGATAGGGTTGTCCACCCAGTCGAAGATCAGCTAGGCAGTTGCCTGGCAAGTAATACTGGAAAGCTCCAGACGTATCCTACAACAAGAAACGCAATAATACGGAGATGTTGCACCTCCTAAGTTGTACCGGAAATATCTGTTAAGAAATCCTTAGTGGCATTTACTGAATCTCAGCGTTTTTATTTGTCTTTTCAATCACAAATGGCAAAAACGAAACCTTGAATTGTGTTTAAACCAGCCAATCCATTTTGCCCTCACTACGAAATGACAATTTATGCTTCTGACGATAAATCTCTGTACCTTCCTTATTTTCGAAACGACTTTCGTATACGCAGTCAAACGTCGAATAAATTGCACGTCAGTGCACAAACGGGAACAGAGAAATCAGACTAATATAGGACGTCCAAATATATCTAGCGCGCAATAAAAATTCAGTAATTACGAAGAGAGTTCCCAAAGTAATTAGCAAAAATGTCTCGTAGTGAAAAGACGACAATGAAATAAAGATAGGTTTTTAGTCTCTACCACGCCAATTGTTCCTCGTACACACGTTCAAAAATAAATTTTATAAAAACGGTTTTCTGCGATGAAATCCTACTGGACACAATTATATCAGTAAAATTTTGAAATTTGACAAAAGCTTGCCACGTACACCTCGATGCACTCGCAGTGCAGTTACAACGTTCCCGAAGACAACGACGAAGACAAAATCGCTGCCACTGCCGCCGACCGTGCTCGGGAAGATCGGCTCCGAAGCTGGGGAACCGAGTCATGATTGGCGTGGGCCGGAAACCGTGAGTCGTCGTTCTCGAACCGTCAACGTCGCTTTTAAGTCGGTTATCCGCCGAGGTCGCAGAGTCATGGCCGGTTCCAGGCCCGGGGGCCCGCGGATCCGGCTGGAAGGCGGTCCCAGCGGGGGGCCCTACCAAGAGCTGGCCGTGCGCTTCAAGAGTCCCAGCAACACCAGCGTGGGCAGTCTGGCTAGCACCCCCTTGTCGTACACAGCTATGGTCGGCCCGTACGGCGCCAGCATCAGTGTGTCCAGCGATGAGGGCGACAGAGATCCGGAGCTGAACGTGGTGAGTCAGTGCAAGGGACACACACCGCTCGATGAGATGGGCATAAAAACGCGAAACCAGCCTTCCATCCGCCTCGTATCTCGCTGCCGAGGCACGCCGTACGGCACACAGACTGGCGTGATCCTCGATGACCCGGAAGATGGGCAGGGTGAAGTGGATGTGTCCATCGACGCACCACCGGGAATTCGCGTGATTGGACGCTGCACTGAGACCAGCGGGTCGTACTCCTACCGCGATGACGAGATGTTGGTTCCGCCGGCAGTCGGCCGCAGTGGCCGCTGCCGCGACCACATGGCTGCTTACATCGCAAGCCGTGGAGGCGCTGTCGCGACTGGAACCAAGGAGTACTCTGGTGGCAGCAGCGAGCGTGGAGTAGCAGCCATTGCTCACGTTATGGGAGAGTGCACCCACTTCCAAGAGATGTCTGAGACTGAACTGTCGTACGAGGACGACTACGAGACTTGCAGGGTATGCGTCAAGCGAATGAAAGAATCATCCCGGGACGGAGCAGCCGCTCAGGCTCCCAGGATAGCGCGTAAGACATCTATGGTTCACATATACGCCGGTGACACCGATGGCGACTCTCCTAAAAACCAGCTCAAGCAGAAATGGCTCTGCGAGACGAAGTCTCGACACACAACTAGGAAGCATTCTCCGAGCCCTCCACAGCAGTTGTCGCGATCTCCGTCGCCGCCATCAACGCCATCGTTGCCACCGAACAGAGAACGAAGGAGTCGGCCACCTTACAGACCACCCGCTGGACTTCCGCCAAGACGACAGCCAAAACCTCAGTCACTTCCCGCTTCGCGGACGCCATCTCACCCGTCTTCTAGTGGTTCTCCGTCCAGGCATTCGTCGAGGCAGTCTTCGAGGGCTGTGTCTAGTTCGCGTTCGCCATCGCGAGCGGAGTCGCAGTCTCCTTCTATGGCCACCACGGCTAAAGTGGAAATTGAGGATATGTCGTGGAATTCGTCGCATTCGTCCAGCATCGAGGTTCAGCTGACCAAGAAGGAAACGAAGAGGGGCGAAAAGGGCAGCTCGCGTGGCCGAAGCAGTGGCCCACCACGTGATGTCCCCAAAAAGCCCGCGGCTCCAACGCCGCCTCCAGATCTCCATTACTCAGTGCAGGCGAAGCTGGCCTTAAGCAAGGACTCCTTGGAGATGATAAGGCGGGCAAGCACTGAAAAGATGGCAGCTCCGAAGGCGAAAGCAGCCACCTCCGCCGAGATGGTCATGCGTGCCGCCTGGGAGCAGTACTACAGCGAGTACGACAAGTACAAGGAAGAAATGGCCGTCTGGGAAGACGTGCAGCGAAAGATGCGAAAGCAATTGGCACGCTTCCTGTCGGGACCCAGCAAGCCTCCGGCACCACCACCAGGCATTCAGCCGATGATGGGAGCCTCAAAGACCGCGCTGGCGATCCCAGCATCACAGGAACCGCCCAGCGGTAGTTCTAACCCACCAGCCGACGAAGGAATGCACATAAGAATCGGCCTTCCCGGAAGAATGGTGAAAGGCCGACGAAGCAGAAGCTTTACCGTGAATCGGCCGCTGGAAGAAGCTCCACCGTGTGTGCAGGCCATGTATCCGGGACCATTTGGACCACCGGGGCCGTTTGGCTCACAGCCGTCTTTTGGAAGCCAGCCGCCCTTTGGGCCACCACCGCCACCGCCGCCTTTCGCGGGACCTGGAGGCCCCTTTCGTGGGTTCCTCCGTCCACCTCCTATGCTGATGCCTCCTCCGCACCAGCAGTACGGACCTCCGGGCCCGTTTGCGCCTCAGCAGCCCTCTCCACCATATGCGGGAATGAGGCCGCCCAGACGCTCTACGTCGCACATCACACTCAACTTCATGTCGTGAGTTCACCGTTGTGCGAGCGGTCGACATTGGTCCTGTACGTTCGTGATAAAATTGTGCCGTGAAGTCTATATGACTTTCTTGAAAATTCATTAGATGGGAAGACAGTCGGCAGTGGGATTCATGGCTGGAGAGTGAAGAGAGTGTTTTGTCGCATTAAATTTAGCATGCTGCACTTCGATCCATCATGCCTCCCTATTTGTAAATCAAACTCGAATCTGCGTAGCTCCAATGGGCTCAGGAAGAACGCGGGTTGGAATCAGGCCGCATTTGTCGTGTTTCCATGGAGGCGATAAGCAAGGCCCCCATGTACTGCACCATGTTCATACAAGTTGAAGGGCACCAGGTGGCTGAAATTAACGCAGTTTTTTTTAGTGCGTCCACTATAGACAATTCCGCGCTGGAACGTTAAACGGCATATATCATATCAAAACTCAATCACATAGAATATGAATATCACATATGGCAGCAATTCGGCATCCAATAAATGTACATTCTTAGTGAATTTGTTTTATTCTTAAAGCCTTTTGATATTTTAATCACGTTTATATGGTCTCCTTGGGAAGATAATTAGGCTGTTCCACCGAGTCAGCACGACAAGATTATGGCCACCATTATTACGGTGACTTTTATGCGTTCACAAAATTAACCTTTAGATATCGAACTAGGAATATACTGAAAATAATTCCTACATGTAGAGACGGAAACATGGGCTAGTTGGAAAGCATTCGAAATCAATATACAACTTTTGTTTTAGAAAAACAAAAACATGTAATGTACGTCTTTTCGGAGTACTGGCAATCACACACGCTCAGTAGCCATGCCAAACGTGCAGTAAGGTACGTTTCTTTAGAGATCTTGACAGATGGGGTGCTGACACAATACGATCCTTATTTATCTGTACTCAGGCTTAAAAAAACCGCTCGTTCTGATTGCGTTGTCATTGCCGCTAGTACGAACATTCTCTGAAAGATCGGTGTGCAGGATATAGAGTCTGAGTCGTCAGGATATCATTTAACCAAACACCGTCTCCACTGATCAGCGAAACACCCTCCCCCCCCCCCCCCCCCCTCCTATAACTTATACGAATCCCGATACCAAGAGGTTCTTACTCTGTCATTAATTTAGGCATCAACCTGACTGCTCACTTGGTTCGTATTGAGACTTGGCTTCCTTGCCGAGCCGTTCGCGAGACGGCACAAGCTTATTCGGGACAGTCTATAAAAGCCCAAAGCCACACTTTTCGCCAACTTAACGATGCGCATACGTCATAGCCTCGATCTTCGCGGTTCCAGTCGCCGCCCAGTTCTCGCTTCTTTCACTAGCTTTTCTGCCACAGATGTTATGGCTACCCTCAGGAAACCCAGCTTTCTCTAGGCGAAATTTTTGCAAAGGCATGGTTTCAGGGAAAACATGCAGCAATGGCTTATTGAGAGGAGCGCGGATGGCATTCATGGCGATGCCTCTCTTTACAAGTTTGCAGGTCGCTGCGAAACGTGTACCGTCACGCCTGTCTCGTACCTGCGGGTGGCGCGCCTGGGGTCCGCGTACAGCACCAGAAAATAACGACGTTCGCGCTAAAATACGTGCAATAAATGCTACAGCCTCAGATACTCGCATCTCCTGAACGCAATTTCAGTGATGCCACACAAGGTCAAAATGTCTATAAAGTACAGCTTTATGTTTGACATCTCGACTGCGCGGGTGATATTGTCAGTAGTTTGATAAGACTTATATTCCCTTTCTTTTTTTTAATGAACGACATTTGATTACTATCGTCTGTCCTGTAGGTGTGCGTTCATTTATCTCGAGTTAAGAGAAGCGTCAAGAAATATTCCGAATTGTTATATAGGTGTAATTCTGTATACTGTTGCAACTGAGCCAATGGCAACATTACTTTCACAGTACACCTTCAGCACTAGCTTATTAGTCACAACTATGATGTTCAAAACAGGCAGCGAGTAAATCCCAATAGCGTCCGAAAAAAGTTTCTGCCTTTACATTCAGTAGCCAACATGTCAGCAGCTACAGGATACGTTGCCATAACACCAAAGAGAGTAATTGATGGGCCCCTATGCCATAATCAATGCGAAAGTTCGGACATAATACTTTACCTCTGCGGTCATTGTGCTCGAAAAAAAAATTAATTTCAAGAACCTAAAAAAAAAGAAGCCACAATGAAAGAAGAGTAGGTAATTTCTCACTATCATTTGCATTCCTGCATTTGTTTTCGATGCTAATTTTCGTTGCGCGGTGTGCATTTCTTCGATATTCCGCTGCCATCGTGAGAGGCTGATGACACTGAGCCAAACCATCGATCGATGCAGCCTCCTTATTAAAAAAGAACTGTGCTCTTGCCCCGTTATTATGCCCCCACCCTTCAAAGAAACGACAAGAAAAAGGCACCAAAAAATACAAATATATCCCCTCTACGGCAGCGCTGAAACTTGGGCGAGCAATAAAGTCCCTTTCTCCTCAGCAAGCCGCGAAGCCGGAAAGCACTCGCACACTGTGAGCCCCAGCCCTGCTGAGCACAGGATGAGGAGGCCTTGTTTTACGGGCGAAACAGCTCGGCAGTATAGCGAAGGCAGTTATTTCGGCAATCTCGGCGCCTCCATCAGCTCCTAGGTTCTGCACTTCAGCGAACTTTCCGCACTCGCTCCCAAATTTCCTCCTCTCTTCGCGTCTCTCAATACAATCTGTCTCCTCTAACCGCCCCCCTATCCAAATACCCGCCTCACTAGAGTGTGCATGTCAGACTGTCTCCCTAGGAATCCTTGCAGCGCTCTGGATACTGAGAGACTGGCGCGAAGCAAACAGCTAATTCCCAGTAAGCAGGTTCTTGATTAACACTGCAGTTTTTTTTGCAAGCGAGCCACTACGGGCTGCTATAAGCTGAAATCCGGCCGCTTCTTCGGAGAATATTCTTGTACTTTATTGCATTACCCCGAGCCCCTGTTATGATTACTGACTCAGCTTCAGTACTTAGGCATTTATTTGGTAAATAAAGTAGTGTTGGTGCAGCTTTTGATCCCGGAGTATACTCTGTACGAGTGTGCATTGGAGCTACATCTGTCTCTTCTCCGTCTGCAGTTTATCTGTTTTATTCTTGAGTTCGCCACATAAAGAGGTGGAGGAACAGGATTTCTAAAAGCCGTATGTAGAATGAATAACAAATCTTAATTAGGTGCTTCTAATCCTTTTGGCTAAATGTTTGCTTCTTTATCGTTTTCTTTCTACCTCTCTCAATCTGACAAAACGCTACAATACCTCGCTCTTCCTACACAGTGTCATCGGGTTCTGGCACGTGAACCTAGCAATGTAGTAGCGCGGACGAGTACGAGTTCGCAAGGCTGGGCGATCTCTTGCATTGTTCCTTACAATCGGTCTAGCTTGTAAAACTTCTGTATTGTAATGTGGCACATCAAAACCGGCGTCTTTCTCTTCTTTGACGTTGTTGCTGTCTAATAAGGCTGGCTCCGTTGTTTTACCATGATTAATACTCGCCTCGTCCTAGGTATGCAACATCTACCACATCTATGTTCAGTGGAGGTAAGCAATAATTTTAAAGCCCTGTTTCCGAAGTGCATGCATTTAAATAGGAGGATCACTGTAATCTACTGTTCGTGTTACTGACTGCATCACTACTATTTTCCCTCCATCTTCGTCAGTTTCAGTGTCCAAAATTCTGGGATCGCTTCTAACTGCTCGCCTCGCATATGTGACCATAATTAAGCATGAATCAGAGATCTAGATATTTCTTCACAAAATAATAGCTCAGTCACTGGCATAAAATAGTTTCAAATAAACTTACTCATCATTATTATTAATCTAGTATTTGTCTACTACTTTCGTTTTAAATTAATTACGAAAGCCACGATGTTTTTTTACGTACTTGAAGCTTAGCTGCTACATAAAATTTGACCACTACAAATGGTACATATTTGAACATTTGGTTTTCATAGGTAGAAAGGAACTCTTGAAATAATTAGGTGGACTCTGAAACTTCTTTAAGAGCAGAGGGAAAGGGCCTTTAACACCACCTTTTCATTTCGCGAAAACCTGCATAAATTTATTTGTGTTGTCTTTTTAGGAAAGCAAGTTCCAGTATCTCACTTCTCCGTGGACACCTACACTTATCTGAGCTACGTATGTAGTAGGTTCTAATTCCTATCGCAGACTAGAATCTAACTTGACAAACAGATAGACGCTGCACGGGGAGCAAAACAGTAAAGCCCAACGCTCTCTACTGCCACCTAATATGAGGACGAACAATCTAGTGTGACGAATATTAAGAAATTATTACTGCTTTAAAAAATGCATTAAGAGCAACAGCAAAATTTTAATGTGTGTGGTCCTCAGCACCGCTAGTTCCCCGATACCGCGTCCTGAATGCCCATGAGTTATGTGAATACCGATTATTAAAATTCATAAGACTCAAATTGGTCATAACGACCGCGTACTTATCTCCATAGCTGACCTAAGAGAAAACCCAGCACTTCACCTAATACGCCATCATGAGTATTGGTATATTTCGCGATCAAGAACGAACTATGGCCTACCCTCTGCTTCGAACGAAATTGTTTTCATTCACTTCAAATTTGAAATTTATTTCAGATAACCGAAAAAGATTGGCCGAGGTAACATGGCAAAAGGCATACACTGCCTGAAGAGGCCACGCCACTCGGAATCCACGGGCACACAAACATCAGGAAAAAGCATTCACATGATGTGATACGAATTCCCTTTTTACATAAATAATAGAATACCACTGGAATTCCATCCAGACCCCTCAGGAATACTATTCCGCGTTTATCCTGGCCCTAGTACCTCATGTGTTCCACAGATGGCGCCACGTACTCGTGCGCCGCATGTTGTTTCATCTCGCACCACGGAGCATCTTCAAAATCGTGCCCAAGCACAGAAGCACTATGCTATCGCCGCAGCCAACCATGCACGTGTCGCCTAGAACTGCCGCACGCTCCCGCGCTTCGCACTGAACATCGTCGTCTTCATCAAACTCCATCAGTGCGGCTGCTTCAGTTAACCTAGGCAAATATGCCACACTCAACTCGGCTGGGGTGGGAAGCAAGTGCTTCAACTATGTCAAAGATTTACTCACCTGCAGGAAAACTGAAGTTAGCTTCGTGGGACTTAGGTCCGAGTCCAGGTCGTGGGACTTAGGTCCGAGCAGAGGAACGCCCCAGGGATCTGTCCTTTCCCCGGTACTCTTAAATTTTGCAATGAAAGGTCTCTCGTCCCATCTTCATAAGATAGAAGGCATCAAACATAGCATCTATGCAGTCGAAATAACAATCTGGACCGATGGAAGCTCCAGCGCCGATATATCGCATAGGCTGCAGGAAGCGGCGTATATAGTTGAAAACTACGCCCTAGATAGAGGACTATCTTGCTCTCCTCACAAATATGAACTTTTCTCATTGTGCAGCAAATCACAACTAGCCAGAGAATCCCACCTACCGCACCTACACAAACCAGTGGAAGTATACGTGGGAGGGAGCAAGGTACCGAGAGTCAGCACCATTAGGATCCTGGGGTATTTCCTACAGCAGGATAGGAAAAACACCACCATCCTGAAAAAGCTTCAGACGTATGTCGACCAGGTAACGGGGATATTCAGGCGAATCTCTCTCAGGAACAAAGGCCTCAGAGAACACTGCCTAATAAAGCTGCTTCGTGCCTTTGTAATCAGCAGGATAGCTTATGCCACCCCCTTTCTCAATCTTAATCCTGGTGAAGTAGAGAAGTTAGAGGAATTGGTCAGAACGTCGTTCAAAAGGGCTTTAGACATCCCCCCCAACTCGTCAACAGAGAAGCTTCTAGCTATGAGAATGCATAATACCTGGGAAGAGATTGCAAAAGCGGTCAGGGAGGCCCAGATTTGGCGGCTCAACTCCATTGTAGTGAGCCGAAAAATACTACAAGAACTACAGCTTTAGTCAGGTTAACCACCTTATGTCGCTGAACTCCTGTAGCTTGAGACGCGGAAACTATTCAAATTGCACCGATTCCTAAGAATATGCACCCGCTTCATCACAAGGAACGAAGACAGCATAGAGCAAAATTTATTCAAAGCAAACTAATAAACGACCCTCCTGAGGAATCAGCCTATTGCGATGCTGCCTGCGGGCTAGAAGGGGCCGCAGTCATAGCAGTGGTAGATGGAAACCACTCCCAGGAAGTATTTGGATCCATTAATACGCCTAACTCTTTAATAGCTGAAGAGGCTGCGATAGTGCTATCATGTACGGGCACTAAAGCCAAAACAATCCTTTCAGATAGTAAGGCGGCTGTTAGGAACTTCGACAAAGGCCTAATTTCCAACCAGGCGGCCAGTCTACTGAGAAAGCACCCGCTAAACCGGGAGGCTACAGTCATCTGGGGTCCAGCTCACGAAGGTCTATCAGGCAATGAGGCTGCCCATCGCCTCGCTCGGGATGTATACATCTGGAGACAAAGACCCCCTCATCACCTACAAGGAGCTCTCTGAGACTCCCAGACTAAACAGAAGGATCTATCCACCACCAGATAGGTCCCTAATACCAACAGAATGCAGGGCCTGTCGAAATATTCAGGCCAATCGTTTCTTTCCTCATGTTACTCTGCATAATGAGTTGACAGGGGACCCAGAGGCTTGCAATCTCTGCAACGTACCTCTGAGTCAAAATCATCTAATCTGGCAATGCCCCGATTCTCCGAGAGCTAAAGAAACTGATCCCCTTGATCAAATTACCTGGGAGTCCTACATCCGCAGCCCAAATGTGGATGAACAAAAGATCGTCCTACGCCTGGCGGAGGAGGCTTACTCCAAGACCTTTTCTGCGGCCACGGCGCAGGAGAGCCGGTAAGGAGACCCTCCCCCTGGCTGAGCCCCTGCCCCGAGTCCATGTCGGTTTAAATAAAGTCCTCTCACTCATTCACTTATGCGCCATCTTGATAAAGACAGAGACCGCAGCTGTGTCAGAGAGGCTGCCGAGAACAAGAAGCCACACTGGCTCGTTGCCGAGAAGAGTGCTGAGGGGAGCCAAGATCGAAGCGGCAGCAGCGGCCGATGGCTAACGCTCGTGGGTTCAAAGAAAGTTGAGCAATTTTATGTATTTCTGTTTTCTATGAGCATCTCAGTTCAGTTCAGTTCAGTCGTTCAGTCGTGTCCGACTCTTCATGACCCTATGGACCATATCACGCCAAACTTTCCGGTCTCTCACTATCTTCCTAACATTACATAACTTCATCTGCAGCGCCTCGAGCATCTCAGAAATGCACAAAAAGTTCTATGTCGCAGCTGTTTTTTTTCTTGTTCTTTTGTAACTGTTAAACGGCTCCTAACTTTCTCGAATCCATGTTGTTTTGCTGTCAATAATATTGTGATCCTAATATTCCATGTCATTCCTGACTTACGTGGTGCCAAGCGCATCTAAAATGATGGTGAGCATCGCCAGGCCGCTGCTGTGCGGCTTTTTCTGCCTTCATATTAAACATATGTACCTGGCACCTTGCTTGGAATGGCATTATATTGTTTTGTATTTTATTGTACCGCATTATACTGTATTGTATTCTATTGTATTGTAGGGTTTAACGTCCTAAAGCAACTCAGGCTAGGAGCGATGCCGTAGTGGAGGACTCCGAAACTTTCGGCCACCTAGAGTCTCTTTAACGCGCATCTAAATCGCACAGCACACGGGTGCCTTGCTTTTCGCCCCCATTGAAAAGAGGCCACCGCCGCTATTATTTAATCCTGCACCCTTCGGTACATTAGTAGAGCTGCCTAACCACTTTACCAACACGGCGGGGATTTTGTATTGTATTGTATATATTTTATTGTATGACATCTCCCTCCCCATTGAATGCTGCACCAAGGACGGTTGCGTCACAACTGTGGTACGAAATCACGTGCGTATTTTCTCCTACAGGGTTTTTCTCAATTGGATTGGACTGGATTGGCCTGGATTGGAGTGGTACTGAAACTTCCCTTTTTTTACCAGTTGGACAAGAGAGGTCCTAGCAATTCGGGCCTTAATTGCACGATGGCGATGGCTCTTCAACCGAACGAGCTGTGTACGGTTGATGTAAATTATCGCAAAGGGCATTTTTCTAGAGTGTTCGAAGTGCTCTTTCCTATAAAGAGGTATGGAAGGAGTAAGGTGCGTTTGATTTATTATTTGACATAATTATAAAAAGTTACGAGGACGCTTAAGCTTCATCTTGAAAGAAAGCACGTTAGCAGAGCTTATGTGTTCAATCTATTTTAAAGGAAAGTGCATGTACACGGACGCGGAGCCACACGGGGAGCCGGCAAAGGGAGCCAACCCCATGGTATACTGAAGGCCGAGCTTAAGTGTCCATCCTATTTTCGACCGCCGCCTGAGGCGGCGGCGACTTTTCGCCGGAATTATCTGTATAAGGTAACGCGAGAGAATATATTGAAGTAATAATTAACTCGGCATAAATAGAGAGGTAGCACGAAATAAAAATGCAGTAGATGTCAACAAGAAACATTTTGAAGCATTTCAGGTGTGAGCATGGGCTTTTGTATCAAACTACGTTTTTTTTTTTTTTATGATTCTTCCCCTAAAGTCTCTCTGGTCACAAACGTTCACACACTAATGAGCGCTACAACTGCAGAAAAAATCTACACTCCGCTATTTGCGGAGTGCCGTCCTGTCATGGGGAACGGCTTATACGTAATAACCCATTCGCAATTAAGCCGTGGCCTTGAAATCTGGTTGTAATGACAGTGCTGGCTGAACATTTTCAAGCGACTAATTACCACTCATTAAGCGAGGGAGTATTGTGGGTGGCATGTCAGAAACGCTTCCATGAAAATGACTTGTTCAGTAAGCACCTTTCTTTTTCGTCGCCCTCGATTCAGCAGTCCGCTTGTCTCGCTCTTCATCAAGCGGGTATTGCGCAAGCGCTTGGCTAGACTAGTTGCCTGTGTCCACTCGTACAAAGGCTGTGCTGTCCACAGCTTCATTAAGCGGCTTTACAAAACGCACCAACCGGCATGAGGCAAACATCGACGTATGCCATAAGTGCAGATTTGGCCTGCCAGAACTCATTTACCACAGCGTGCAGCCATATGGGGCGTGCCACTAAAAATAGCTTGTCTATTACCACCGTCCGTTCTTACTGCGCCTGACACGTGGTTATTAGGCAGGGGGGAGGGGGGGGGGGAGATCTCTTGAATGGACAGATCAGCGATTTAGTAGACAATAGAATCTGACAGCCGTACTTTAACGAAGCTTTGCTTTTATGCAGTTAAGTGCTCCAGTATACGCCGCTCATGAGCTGACAATGGCAACGGCTTTTTTTTTTTCTTCTTCACGACCCTGTGAAGCCGGAGAGAGGAGGAAGGGGAAGGGTGATAAGTGAGCAGCAGCCGGCTCATATAATCCCACGTTTCCAGGTTAAAAACAAAAAACGTGCTAAACTTTATTCGAATGAGGGTACAAAGAGCATATTTGCTAGCCCCCATCATGCACTTTTAACTATCTTTTTTATTGCATATACAGAGACCAAATTATTCTCGTTACTGCCTCGCCTAACACGCTACATTTGATTGCTTCGGTATGCAAGTGGCCAGACGCAGCAAACCAGGAGACATTTGCTTATGTCATAGTAGTTAGACAGCACAGTGCTAAACTAAGCTGAAAGGAGCACGACAGAATTCATATGCTGAAAATATTTGTTTATTATTCCCTTGCATTTTTTTTTTATGAATGTGAGGAAAAACTTCCAACCCAGCCTTTTTACATATACTGCTTTTCAGCGAATTTGGACGGCCCCTGAATGTTTGGCATTCAATCAGCCAGGGATGGTGGGAACTCTATGCATTCCTATACTATACTAGCCGTCATTATGGCGTCTGTTACAAAAAGTGGGCAACTCGACTTCATTGTGCGTCGACTTCCCTGCATATCCCGGCACATACGACGTCACTTCCCATGCCAGTGTTCTATAGCAATGTACACTAGTTGCTGTAATATACCTCACTTTAAAGGCAAATGTGATATACACTGAAGAGCGTGAACAGCGCAAAAGACGAAAACAGGAGCAGAACTACAAGTTAGCGCTCGTCCTGGGGTTCCTCTGCTCCTGTCTTCATCTTTTGAAATTTTTGCCCTTCAGTACTTCACTTGTGGGAAAATCGTCTTTCTATATCATTTTGGGACTGTGCATGCTTACAACATTATCCAAGGCATTTCTTAGCCCCGTATCCCTTGCGCTTTCAAAATGAAATCAGCATATTCTTATTGCTTCTTTCTGACTATCTACACTGCTCTACACTAAGCTACTACTCACTACAATTCACTGTAGTACACACTATAGTTTATTATGCCACAGAAGTTTAGTGTAACTCCGTCCACCGCTGTGGAAGCAGTTCCGAAGTCCTCACTCAGTACAACCGCATCTCAGATCCCAGTTCGATCGGGTCCGCAGACGTTGACCCGGAAGAAATTCGGCGTCGGAGTAATTGCGCTGCAATATCGGAGCACCGCAGCGGCCTAGCTGCTGTGGCCACCGCGACCGGGGAGCGCAAGGGATCGGCTAGGGGCCGATTCACCACCAAGTCCGGAAGATGAAGGGAATGAGATGTGTTGTCTGTGCTGGGGAACAGAACGGGTGGAAGCGACGGCTACCAACACTCTCATTGAGCCTTATTGGGTCCGGATATCCGAAATCAATATTGTCTCCACCGAATCCCCTGCTTCTAGCCGCACTCTCCGAAACCGCTCACACCGCAATCACACACACAAACACTCAAGCACATACATGCACCCTGCAAGCCGTCCTTCGCCTCTCCTTCATTGGCCGCCCAATTTCCCCGGGGCCGTTTAATGAATCAGAATGCTGCTAGCTTCCTGTTTAGGGGGCACTTTTGTCTGTGTCCAGGGAAGGAGCATCTCGGTCTCCACGTGTAAGCAGTGCCTCGTCGTAATGCATCGAGGGATTAATCTGAGAGCAAACGACGCACGTTTGGCGTTGGCTGTGTGCACTCCTTGCGACGAAAAGGGGCGAACGCGTTCAATTTGCGTCAGCTATGGCGGGCAGAATAGACAATCGCTCGATTTTTATTTTAAAGTTTGGTGTGTTCGACGTGCCCAAAATGAGCATTTTCGTTTTCTAAGAAATAAAAAAAAAAAAGCCAATTGAACGCGCTATCCTCTCATTCGTCCTCTCCCCAGAACAAGATCTTATTCCGAGAATGACGGCAAAAGCTAAATGCGTCTTAGCCACATGCGTAATAAACAACACATATTTTAATTATTAAAGCCAAGCAGAGACATGCGACGCTTATCCTCCGTCTTTAAGGGCACATACCGAGACGGCATGAATGCCTCTCATCTGCGTCACCCCTTGCGCATATATGCCTCGTTCCTGTACATATGCACCCATCTTACTCGCCTGACCACTAATCCCTTTATTTTTACCTCTATTACCCCACATGGGCTCATTGTATACAGTTGTTATTTACCGCGCTATGTCAAAAACTATACAAGCACATAGAGCTGCTCTTAGCAGGCCGTATACAAACGTGTCTGCGTGGCCTAAGGGCAGCGTATCTAACTCAGGATTCATGGGCCTTTGAAGGTTCGATTCCCGTCTCACAGGAGAACCGGCAGATTGTGTCCACTCGGCCATGATATGTTGCCACGTGACGTCATACAACTGGCGACCAATCAATGCCTATCCAATGCACTTGCTCTTGCTTTCTCGCTCACAAATGCAACGCGGACAATGCCGACGCTGACGCTGAATTTTCTGGAGAACGAAGATTTTAACGCTGTCTCATTTAAACTAAGACCTGACGTGTGAATACTTTAATACAATTAGTTTCATGCAGTGCAGGATAGCGCCCAAACCGAGGTTATGTTCACGTCTCCTGTAGGCTCCATTCCGTCTAATAAACTGGCACCCTATGCATTGGATCTAAAAGATGGCTTTTCAAAGATTATAGCTTTTATTCCATATTGTACTTCCTCCTTTTAATTTTCGTGTAAGTAGGTACATAGCTGTAGCGATGTTTTTTGCATACATAATTGAATATGACATATTGGACCGCGTATCCCACTTAACAAGGCATGCCCTTTTTTTCTGGGGATCATATTACATGTACTGTCACCGAGCATATGGCTTACAGAAGACCACAGAATGCCCGATGTTTAGTGGCGATGCATGTACCTAGGAGAACGTCTCTATGAAGGCCTTTGTAAGTGAGCAGTCTTTAAGAGTTGAATACGTCACATTGAGACGTCGTAATGATTACCGAAATTTCATGTACCAGACCAACACTAAACAGGCGCTACGTGCATTTAGCAGTAATGGAGACCTCCGGATTGAGTCTGATTACCTTCGTTTCGGCAAAATTCCTTAAATATTCGTGCATAGGCATTTTTGCTATCGGTATTCATTGAAATCTGGTCGCCGCAGACAGTACATATGCAATCGGAGATCCCGATGCCAGCTGCCCACGAGCACGAACCCCACTGCGCCTTTCCGCTGAATGGAGCCTCTAAATTGTTTACTCCAAATGAGTGTTCTTTTTTTGGGATGACTCCATCATCTATCATTGTTGTTGCCCTTGCCCTTGCGACCGGAATGCTTTTTGTATGTGGGAACATCTTTCTAACTGATTGATTTATATAGGAAGGGAAATGCGCGGTAATTGTCTTGTTTTTGTGGACACCTCAACCACTCCATTGAGGAAGGGAGGAAGGTCAGAGTGAAGGTGGAAAGAGAGAAAGGGGAGCCGTAGTGGAGGGCTACGGAGTAATTTCGACCACCTGGGGATCTTTAACGTGCGCTGACATCGCACAGCACACGGACGCCTCTTCGTTTCGCCTCCATCGAAACGCAGCCGCCGATGTCGGGTTCGAACCCGGGTACTCCGGCACAGTAGTTGGGCGTCTTACCACTGCACCACCCTCGCGTCAGGGTTCATCCGCTGTTGCTCTTCGCACATGTGTCTGCACGTCTCTTGACCAGGTGGTTTTGCTGGTTGGTTTGTTGGTTGGTTTGGTGGGGTTTAACGTCCCAAAGCGACTCAGGCTATGAGAGACGTCGTAGTGGTTCGACCACCTGGGGTTCTCTAACGTGCACTGACATCGCACAGCACACGGGTGCCTTGCTTTTCGCCTCCATCGAAAAGCGGCTTGCATATGAATACAACATATCAGAAATAATCTAGCTATTTTAAACGTTAAAATTTCAGCGCGCTTGAGACGGCATCAACACATAGGAAACAAGCTCCATTTTTTCGTTTTATTTGCCTTCCTCTATTAAGGTTAAGTTATCCAAGTCTATGCACCGACCACTACTGCTGAAGAAGCTGACGTTGAGAGATTTTATGCGGACCTACAATGCCTTTTAGACCGCACCCCATCATCAGACGTCGTTTTTCTCATAGGAGACTGGAATGCTAAGGTCGGGAGTGAAGAAATATCCGGAATTACAGGCAAGTTCGGTCTTGGTGAGCCAAATGAAGCTGGGCAGAGGCTAGTGGAGTTTTGTCAAGAAAACAACCTGACCATAGCAAATACTCATTTTCAACAGCACAAGAGGCGCCTGTACACGTGGATTTCACCGGACGGTCTGTACAGAAATCAGATCGATTATATTATTTGCCGGCAGAGATGGAGAAGCGCTATTCAAGCAGTAAAAACAAGGCCTGGGGCCGATTGTGGCACCGATCATCAGCTTCTTGTTGCCAAAATTAAGCTTCGATTGAGGAAAACGCAGAAAACTAGAAGGCCTTTCAGGTATGGTCTGGATCAAATTCCATTAGAATATGCTGTGGAAGTGAGGAATCGATTTCAAGAATTAGATCTAGAAGACAAAGAGCCCGAAGAGATGTGGACTGATGTTCGTGTTATAATACAAGAAGTTGCTGCTAAGGTAGTTCCAAAGCAAAAGAAATGCAAAAAAGCAAACTGGTTATCTGAAGAGGCTTTGCAAATAGCTGAGGAAAGGAGGATGGCAAAAGTTATGGGGGAAAGAGAAAGATACAAAGTTCTCAATGCGGATTTTCAGAAAATAGCAAGGAGAGATAAGAATGCCTTCCTGAACATACAGTGCCAAGCAGTTGAGGACAACAGCCAATTAAGGAACACAAGAGCTCTGTATAAGACAATCAAAGATATCAAAGGAAGCTTCTGTGCCAAGCTGGGCGTGATAAAGGACAAACGAGGCAAGGACCTCACTGAAGCCTCAGAGATAAAGAAGAGGTGGCAGGAATACACAGAAGAACTGTACAAGAAGGACCCGGATGTGCAAACCCAACATAAGACGGTTGTGATTACTGATCTCGAGCCGGGCATCCTGAAGAGTGAAGTTGAATGGGCCTTAGCCAGCCTTGCTAAGAACAAAGCTAGCGGAATTGATGGTATTCCAGCTGAGTTGCTTCAAAACCTCAACCACGACGCTGTTAACACTCTGCATACATTACGTCAGAAGATTTGGACAACCCTGCAGTGGCCACAGGATTGGAGGAGGTCAGTTTACATCCCCATTCCAAAGAAAGGCAGTGCCAAAGATTGTTCCAACTACCGCACGATCGCGCTTATTTCGCACGCTAGCAAGGTGATGTTGAAAATCCTCCAAGGTAGGCTGCAGCAGTATGTGGATTGGGAGCTTCCGGACGTGCAAGCTGGGTTTCGCAAGGGCAGAGGAACTAGAGATCAAATTGCCAACCTTCGCTGGATCATGGAGAAAGCAAGAGAGTTCCAGAAACCCATTTACTTCTGCTTTATTGATTATGCGAAAGCGTTTGACTGCGTAGATCACAGCAGATTGTGGCAAGCTCTCCAAGAGATGGGAGTTCCAATTCACCTCATCTGTCTACTCAGGAACCTGTATGAAGGGCAAGAGGCCACAGTCAGAACTGGGCATGGTCTTACTGATTGGTTTCCGATTGAGAAAGGGGTGAGGCAAGGCTGCATACTGTCGCCCTGCCTATTTAACCTATATGCAGAGTGCATCATGAGGAAGGCCGGTCTGGACGAGTCTTCAGCTGGAGTGAAGATTGCTGCAAAACGTATCAACAACCTTAGATATGCGGATGATACCACTTTAATGGCAGAAAGTGAAGTGGAACTCAAGAGACTTCTGATGCGCGTACAAGAAGAGAGTGAGAAGTTTGGGCTTAAACTGAACATTAAAAAGACAAAGATCATGGCGTCTTGCCCTATCAAGTCCTGGAGCATCAATGGACAAGAAGTGGAAGCTGTGACAGATTTTCTGTTCTTGGGCTCCAAGATTACCTCGGAAGGAGACTGCAGCCATGAAATTAGGAGACGCCTGCTTCTGGGAAAGAGAGCAATGGTTAGCCTTGACCGCCTAGTAAAGAGCAGAGACATTAGTCTGCCAACCAAGATCCGTATAACTCGTGCTATGGTCTTTCCAGTTGTGATGTATGGATGCGAGAGTTGGACTGTGAAAAAGGCTGACCGCCGAAGAATTGACGCGTTTGAATTGTGGTGCTGGCGAAGACTCTTGAGAGTTCCTTGGACTGCCAGAAGATCAAATCAGTTGATATTATCGACCATAAACACTGACTGCTCATTGGAGGGTCAAATTCTAAAGTTAAAGCTCAGCTACTTTGGACATCTGATGAGAAGAGAGGAGTCGCTGGAGAAAGATTTGATGTTGGGAAAGGTTGAGGGTCGCCGGAGAAGGGGTAGGCAGCGAACGCGATGGTTAGATGGCATCCTCGAGGCACTGCAGATGAAGTTATGTGATGTTAAGAAGATAGTGAGAGACCGGAAAGCGTGGCGTGACTTGGTCCATAGGGTCACGAAGAGTCGGACACGACTGAACGCCTGAACTGAATTAAGGTTAAGGTCAAGGTCAAGTACTAGAAATTTTTTTAGAAAATGTGTTATCGAAGTGCGAGCCCCGTCGATTTAATCTTTCTCATCGCTCACAAAACAAGGCGGAGGGCTTAACCGGGCATTTTAGGTGCTCGGCCTCATCCTTTTCACGCCAAAAGGTAAATAAAAGAATCATGGTGATCGAGAAGTTTTGAAAAGCAAAGGAAGCGAAAATTGGGAACGGGTGAAGAACGCACTAGAAGCTAGAGAAGAGAAATTTCCCGAAGCCGCCGACTTCGAACGCATTGAACATTACTATGAAGAGGGGAATGGAAAGAACAAAATGCGAAAAAAAAAAAACTCCAAACGCGCCCGAACAAGGACGCGCAAGCAGGCGGGGCTAAGCTTTCGCAGATCGTCACGACTCGGCGCACAATCAGTGCCGACCATAAATCCTGCCAGGTTCTGTTGAATGCTCGCACTCGCTTTGACTCGCAGTTAGTACTTTATTTGCGCCTTTTTTTTTATTATTTTTTTTTCCCGGCCGCTGCATCGCGCCACTTGAGGCTTGCGGTGGTGAGCGAAGGCACAGTGAAGAAGCAAAAGTGCGTATGGAAATGAGGCCCCGGGATGAAAAGAAGAGTTCGCGAACTTTTTCGGGGCTTGCAGCGTCCCCTACCGTGAAGAAGTGGCTGTTGATGGTCGTACAGCAAGCCGAGGGAGACAACAGTTCGCAAGAGCGGATTTTTGAGCCGAATTCTGTTTCCCTCGTGGTTATCATTTACTTTTGAAACGAACGCTAAGTCTGAAGCGCTTCATTTGTCTAATAACGCTAAGAATATAAGAAGGAACTCCAGCTGTCTAATGCTCCCGTAAACCTCGCGGCTTTTGTATGAAAGACTGCTGCTTGACATGATTCCCTCTTTCCTGACAAACGAGTCAGGCAATTCAGAAATTACTGCGTAGCCCTCCACTACGGCTCCCCTTTCTCTCTATCCACTTTCACTCCCACCTTCATCCCTTCCACTACGGCGCGGTTCAGGTGTCCACAGAGCAAGTGTGACAGATACTGCGCCTTTCCCTTCCTATAAACCAACCTAACCTAACCTAATTCAGTCCGCTATCAATGCATACGGCGGTTTGTGTTTGTGCTCACTGTCGTTTATGTGCCCGATAACTTCAGCGAGGTGAGACTCGCGTCTTTTAACACAAAAGATTAGGTTTGGTATAGGCACCCTCTAGTTACGGAACTAGTTGTGAAATCCTGTCAGACTCTTTCAGGTAAAATTTGTTCAGCTAACTGACTCTCAAGAAACGTTACTCAAACCTTGCTATACGGTTCTAATAGAGATCATTGTCACTGAAAAGATGAGAGGTCCAGCTTTTGAGTAGTCCATCAACTGTAAGTAGCCTGACACTAATTGCTCAGGAATGTTAGACACGATAACACGACCCCACTATAATGAGCTTTACCAGGGTATTCTCCCTATTCCTGTTGCCATAGGCCGCGGCAGTGACTACAGGACTAAATAGTCAGCTGTGGTATTAATCTCCTAGGCACCTCCCCCTCCCTCCCTCTCCCCCCCCCTCTCCACCTATATCGGTATACGCATATAATTTGGTTTACATACCGGCAATATGACAATAACGATGGCTAACATCTCATAAATTTAAATCGCCCCTGGTGTCCTTGGTTCACCGGTGTGACGTACCAAACGGGCCATTTTGAAAATTTGTTGTTGCATCTTACATCATACATTAAAAAAAAAAAAAAACTAAATAAACATGTATGTCAAGAATCTGAATCCCATTGCCCCACTGCTGGAAGCCGCTATCTGCATTATTACTACGAGGTATATTTGCCGAGTAAAATGTCCTTAGGCAAGCGATGTAGTTAGTGAGCAGTGCTGTCCTTGGACACACGCAACCTTTTTACACTCCCCCCTCATACAATACTACCGCCTGTAAAAGAGCTATGCTATTGCGGAGTAAAGTAACAACCTCAGAAACTATCTAAGCAAATTTGAAATAAGTCTGCGCTTAATGACAAACAAGGGACCGAGACGAATTGTTGCAGACACGTTTTTACATCAGATGAAAAAACATAAAAGCACGACTGGCTTCATCTGACGTCATTGAAATAGGCACTTTATCCCTTGTCGCGTAGTTTTCGCTCCCTTAGCGTCGTTGTCTATTAGCGGTACACTTATCGACGAGATAATCATTAATCTAATCCTAGGAAAAAATATTGCTATTTAAATAAAGCATTTTAAAATGTTTTCAAATCTGGAGGGCATCTGCAACGCATATTCATACGGACTTACCACAATTTCACCGCACATATTACACGGGAGCGCACCGATCGCGACGGGTGCATTTTAGTGAAAGCGAATCTCAAAAGAAGCGGATGCACTCTGAACGCATCACTGGGGGTCGAAATTTGTACGCAGGTCTTTAATTCTGGCGGTACACATAGCAGCTGAAACACGTAATCTTTATCCTTATGCTTATGCTCGAGTGGTCACTGCGGTTGTTATCCGGGCATTGTAATGACAACGGCATAACCCCGAACGCAAGGACCCGAAAATACTATACGCCCGAGGCGTTCTGTTCCTTCGTCTTCAGGACAATCTAATATCGGGGATAAAATGAAACCATATGGCCGGAAATAGCCCTCGTCACTTTCTGCCTTCAGTTTCATACTAGACATGGAGGCAACAGCGTTTACGCTCGCCTTGACAGAGAGCGAACAAGAGCGAACGAGGAAATAAAGAAGTACATTACGAAGGCGACGAGTAGTGGCAGTACTAGCCCCCCGGCACATATGTGACGTCCGAAGGGCGAGTCTTTCGGCATGGCACGCGTTCGCACCAGAATGCGCCTGAGACAGACGCAAAAATACACATACGTAAGACCGACTAGGCTTTCGCGTGTAAGACTGACAGCACGGCCAAGACGTACTGAGAACTGAGAATGACAGCGGGCCAAGTGGGCGACGACTAATTTCCTGTCTTTCACCGAAACTAATCAAATATGGAGGACTCTGTCGGCTGGGAAACGGCTGCGACGGACCGGACTGAGGCGGCTGTCTTCTCTTTCTACGTTATTTTTATACATTATTTTTTTTACGGGTGCTCAGAGAGTGTGGCGCGGAAACAGCTGCTGATGGGCAGGATTGCAATTTCTACTTAGCCTTCTTCCCATGCTGATTGGAAAGCGTTTCATCTTGCATCTTTCGGACGGCGAATACAACCTTGAGTACGGAGAGTGAAAGCCCGAGAGACAGCGCATATTTGTGTTATTTATACCATAAAAAAGACCCTTTCAAGCACTAACCACTTATGCACTAATTTGCTCTCGCTTCAAGAAAATGTCCAGAAAAACAAATGTCACGATTCTAGGACATAGTATTCTTGAGTGAACACGAGTAGTGTCGATGGCAAAAGCCGGAGAAAGGTTGGAATTGAAGTCGAGATTTTATTTCTTCGGCCTAATCCGACCGTAAACGGAAAGTACTTGAAAATGATAAAACAATATTTAACAAACAGCATAAGTATCCTTCATTATTTGTTCTCGTGTTACGAGTGGTTAACGTGTAACAGGAGTCTGGGTTGCAATTTGTGTGCTATATCTTTAAAAGCACACCTTCGGTTCCCCGCTGCGTGGTACAAAAGAAAAGGAACATGCTTCTTGATTTTCCTTCTTGAAACTGATGATTATACTCAATAAGGCTAGCATTCATGTCTATTTGCACGCTATTGGGAATTTATAGCCATCACCTACTGCAACAATATAATTACTTTAGGGACTACTGTCGACGGTTACCCTAAAACGAAGATGCAATGTTTTCCCGCGTGCAATTTGCGTCATTATGGCTACCATGCCATGAGCAGGGTGCCCTTATAATTTTACATGCGATAAGAAGCAGGAAAAACATAACTGCAGAGGTGTGCACCCATCCTTTCTAGATGCGGGTAAATTGAGAATATCTTTCGCTGCTTCGTGCTCTATCACCATTTTTGTCACTAGTACCATTGCCTCTGATCCTAACAAACGTACATTCTGTATTGTTGAGAAGGCGTGATTTTCATAACACCTGCACATGCATTTATAATACATGTACGAATTAATAATCACACTCATATTGATGGCGCCACCAATCACCTTGTAAATACTAATCCTACCAGGTCTCAACACCGCGATAATCTTCTTTTGCCGAAAGTGAGGACTAAATAATTAAAGTTTATTATCATGGTTTGCGATGTATCATAAGGGAATTCTTTACCTCGCGAGATTAAAGCAATATACTCTTCACTCATTCCATCATTGCAAGAAAATATATCTATCGATGGAGGTGAAACGAAGTGGCGTCCGTGTGCTGTGCGATGTCAGCGCACGTTAAAGATCCCCAGGTGGTCGAAATTACTCCGTAGCCCTCCACTGCAGCTCCCATTTCTCTCTTTCCACTTTCATTCCCACTTTCCTCTTTTCCCTTATGGCGCGGTTCAGGTGTCCACAGAGCAAGTGTGACAGATACAGTGCATTTCCATTCCTGTAAACCAATTATTATTACTATTAAGACGTGATACATACTTAACATGCTCAAACAGTAATATATTTTTGATTGTCTTCATTTAATGCACTCAAGCTGATACTCTCTATATCTTTCATTCGTTGTTTTTGCTGATGAGTGGCGTGCACGGAAGTGTCGACAAAAGCGTCAGCAAAAACGTCCCCGTGAACTTCCATCATCAGGGTATCTATAGCAATATACTGGCATATATATATATATATATATATAAGCGATGATAGTTACTGCGAATAGCAGGGATATTATTAGTTAATGTCAGTAAATATATAGTGACAATTGTACATACTGACGATTACTGACAGTATGTGAGTATGTGATGATACAGTAGTTGGAGAAAGGAGTAAGGATAGTGGTAGTTAGTGATATTGCTGATGATGAAGATGATAATAGCGCGTGTGTGGATGACGACAATAGCCAGTGATAGTGGTAGGTTCGATAGTGTTAGGGATAGGGCTTATTATGATGACGATAGTGACGATCGCGATAGCAGTTAGTGACAGTGGTGGTGATAATGATACAAATAACTGGGGAGGGTGATAGTAATGGTTGGAGATTATGATACCAAGAGTGGTAGTGATGGTGACAGTGATAGTTGGTAAAGAGTATGGTGGTTATTGTGATGGTGATGGCGATGATACGGGCGATTACGATGTGGTTAGGGATAGTTGGTAAGGTTTTCGCCATTCCCGCTCTTAAGCAGACTTAGGTGCAGTCCTTTGATTGTTTTTGCTACCGTTGGTTATTTTGTAGATTGTAGTTTTATTATTAATACTTGTTACACTGCTCCCCATTGCTTGCATTTCTAGCCCACTAACTTTGTTCTGAGAGGTCCCTCCTACAGGCACCTCCTTCTGTAAAAAATTTGCTTTATTCACTTTTTATTGCGAAAGCAATACTGCTAGCACTTCGAGCCTTTGGCGTGTCGTGGCACCTCCATACATGACCTCTCACGTGACTGTGTGACGTCACACCAGACCGAGAGATGGGAGAGATGGCGCCACCATCGCGCCATCGGATGGTGGCGGCGAGTCCATACACGGCGCTGTGTCGCAGCTGAGAGAGGGCGCTCGCTGTTTGTGACGTCACGCTAGGAGGATAAATGAGGCTGTGGCTGGGCTCCTCGCAGTAATCGGAGCGCAGCCTTACGGTATGTCGTATCATGCGTATAAGGCGAGCCATAAGTTAATAAAGGGCAATCATGGCACACCACCAGCCGAACAAGACGCAGCCAAAGGTATTGCTTTCGCAATCTTCCAGGCTTAACCAAGCTAAGCCTTCGGCCAACTTTTTTATGAATGAAACAATAAACTTGAAATATACGTTACATCACAACTCCACTTGGCTCAAGCAATAAACAAGCTTACACTAACGCACGGTTATACGGCGCTGCGCAGTGCGGCTTCATCGAGACGGTTGTCGTTTGGGCTCGGGTAACAAACGTCGTGACCACCTGCTTTCCCTAGGACGCGTGGGCTATAGAAGCGACATAGCGCCGTCTACCGATGGTTCTATTGTCCCACGAAGCTGTCTCTCCGTATATAGCGCGAAGGCACGTTAGGTACTCTTGCGTCTTTCTTTTGCTGTTTCTCTACTTCCAGCGCGTATGGGTTTGAAAGGATTGCGATGTCTGTAAATGGACTGTGTCTGGCGAGTCCAACCGAATAAAAAAATACCGCGGCTGTCACAAAACCGACCCTCACGCGTGGCTTATATCGTTCTTGCTTCCTGTCAGCCGTAATCAAAGCGTTTCCTGGCGTCTGCCGTTGACTGCACTAAGCATCAGCAGCAAATGCTTGAGGCGAATCCATGTTCTCCTTTTTTATTATTATTTGTAAGCTACTACGGCAACAGAATGCTTATCTGACTTTTTTCAGCCTTTCGGTAATACGTAAATATTGGCACATACAAAGTAATAGTTATCTAAAAATAATGAGCGAGAAGATACTAACATTAAAACCTAGTTTAAAAATATATGAAAAACAGGAACTCGGTAAAACGCCCTAAAATACAGAATTCAATACAGATGTACCTAAGAATAATTTATTTGCAGTCGCGTGTAAATAATTATTTTAAGTTCGTCACGCAGCAGAGTTGAGCTTTGACTGAAAGCAGAACACATCATAAACGTGCCGGATCGTTAAAAAAACATATAGCCAAAGACGAGAACTGGGTGTGAAAAAAAAAAAAAAAAACATCGAAAGGAAGTGGCGGAGATTAAAGGAATGAAGACCGAGTAAAAATACAGAAAACAAAATGGAGGAAGTCGAGAAAGAAAAAGATGGAGAGAAAGAGGAAGACAGGTAAGTTCACATAGTTCGTCTGTTTTTCCACAAAACCAGCGGCTCCCTTCTCTGATGTGATTGGCCTGCGGGCTAGTCACTAATTATTTCTAGTAGTTTTTAAAAAATCGCAGCAGCAGCAGCAGCAGCAGCAGCAGCCAATAGCTGTCCATTCTTCCCTAGCGTGCTCGTTCGCGATTGGCGCGATTCTCTGCGCTCTATGGCTTTTGTGAGAGGCGGTATGTATACACGCGCTAAGATTCGCGTTACGAGGCCGCCTTAAAGCAAGAAAGCTCATCCTTCACCGTCAAACCTCTAGGATGTTTCATATTCAGCGGCTCGGTCTATACCTTGAGCAAAACAACAACGTATAGGCAGAGTATAATATCGAGCGGCGTGATGCAGGACATGCAAGATTTGCGTAACAGGCACACTGGCAACCGAAAACCCTCTCCCCCGTACAGTGATCATCCCTTTCTGAAACCCAGAAAGTCAGCCATCATATTTCTGTCAGCCTGTTGCTTCGCAAATATCTTGGCTCGAACACTCTTCTGACTTCTTTTTTTTTTTTTTGCTTTTTTCTAACTGTTCTGCGTGTACCAAGGCGAGCCACCATTTGTCTTAATGTGACAACCAGCCGGTAGGGGGCTAGAAGCCAAGCGCTATTTTCTCTTTCGCACGCCTGCACACGCATGTGTGCGCTGTACGCAGCGTCTTCCGTTTTACTTTCTACGCGGAGATTGATGGCGACACCAGGTGCTTTGATTGATACTCACGTGTTGTATAACTTCGTGTGCAGGCTTCGCTGTTTATTAGGGCTCCGAGTGCTCACGGGTTGGCGCTGGCCTGGTTGCACTATCCGCCTTTCGTGTAGCACACGTCAAGCCGGCAATGATATTTGAAAAAGACTGCGGGAGAAAAGGCCTGATGGCAGCCGTAGGAGAAGTAGGGCTTTACGTCGATGAAACGAGGTTGTCGTGCTTTCATTACGCAGAAGTTATGTGTGATCGCTTTCTAAACGCGTTTAGGCGAGCGTAAAATGAGCTGCAAGCGCTACGCTACATCTTTCTTGCTTTTTGCTGTCTTCAAGATATATACGTTGGGCTCAACGTTACAGGCCCGAGAGGCAGAGAGAGAGAGTGATGGCAATTTAAAAAAAGCAGGAGGTCTTGCCACTTCTGCTAGCCTTATAACAGGTTTCAAGACCAGCAGTTGCAAACATAAAGCTCGGGTCATATTGTGCGAAACACTAACGGAATGGCAGGAGACGTCGGAAGTGGGTGACTAGGGGCAAATTAACAGAAGGAAGGTTATAAACCAGGAATATGATATGCGGCTAATCGGACATCAATGCGCATAAAATACCGGTAATCTTCTTCTGATGATTAAGCGTAGCCTGTAGCAAGGAATGACTTCGCAATTTACCTGAGTTAAACTTCTACCTAGGTGTAATATGGCACTAGAAATACACACTGCGTTATTAATACCATGCTAAAAGTAGGATTGTCCCTGGAGTAATCAAATTCTTCTCTTTAGCATCTAGCATTTGAAAGTCATTAGCCACCTTGCCAAAGAATATTGTTCATATCATCTATGGCCAAAATTAAGTGCATGTTATTTTTGCACTGTTCATCCCCCCCCCCCCCCTCTTTCTGACGTTGTCAGATCGGAAACTTGCAGGCTTCACTAAACTCTACCCCTTTTGTCTTCTTGCTTCAAGGACAACGATGGAGAACTGTAAATTTAACAAAAAAAATATATTCCTCGAGGTTATAATATATTGTTTTTGTTTGTCTTTAGTTTTTTATCGCGGTAGCTTTCGAGGCTCCATTTTGCATAAAATATGGCTTCGACGTTTGAGCACAAAATCACGATCTTGCCTGTGCCTGCCGATATGGCCGGAGACAGCTTGGTGAGCGGAGTACGGGATGTCACGAATCACATGACGTCCGGTTAGTAGGAGGTTTAGCTGGGGATACTCTCAGATCCCACGTCTGACATGATAACCGTAAGCCCCACAGGCATATAATCGTACGGCTAGGCTAATACGCTGGTTCAGGTTTTAGACTACGATTGTATGCTATTAATGAGTAGGTGTGAGATAAGAGAGTTACACATTAATAGATTAGTGATTAAGCGAGCAGCAGAGTGCAGATAAGAAAACGATAATCCGCACTAAATCAGTGGCATCATACCCTCAAAAGTAAAGCTCAAGTGGCACCATGCGGCTTCAATCTGGTTCGCTTCCGCTCTTGGCAAGCTTCTCGGCAGTGGGCTAGCCTGGCTTCTCCTTATTGGATGGTCTTGACAGCATGTCTGGCACGGCTGCGGTCTCTGTCTGTGGCAAGGTGGCGCATCTGTATGGCATTTTTACCTATGATTAACGAAGGAGCGGCGCCTCGTACAGCCTCGTCTACTTCTAGCTATCTAGCTATAACACGGTCACTGCTTTCAAAGCAACATTACGTCCAACCATGGTGCATATCGATACAAAGCGGAGCAAGCACAGAGGAACCAGGGAGCGTTGCTTCACATGGACTGCAGATTAGCTTTACTGTACGGACAGTTCGGACGTAATGGCGCTTTGAAAGCAGGGACCTTTTTATAGCTAGAAGTGGACGAGGCTGTACAATGCACAAAGCAAGAGCGTTTTGCAGTTGGAACTTGATGAATACGACAATATTTGCTGCAGAGCACGAGAGTGTGTTGCATTTTTACACGAGGCGTGATCGGCTGCGGCGAGAGTATAATGATCTCGTTTGTATGCTGCATAGAGCAACATGGAACAACATACGGTGCACGAGTAAATGCATGATGCATTATGTACAGGAATAACGCGGAATAGCGCGAAACTCTCCAATGAATGCAGTAAACTAACACTCTATAGATATCTCGCCACCTAGCAAATATGCCCAGTGTGTGGCAAGCGGAGGCGAAAGCATATAGGTAACAAAGATTGAATCAGCGCCCTGAGCCAAACAACTCTGTCACGAGGCACCTGCAAAGAACACTTTATTTGAGAGCAGCCGATTTGCTGACAGCGACAGACAACCGCCACTCCTCAGCAGGTGGAGAAAAATAAAAGTACAAATGAGATAAAACAAAAATGCTACGCAATCGAGGCTGCGCTGTGAGGGATAAACAGAATGAAAGCAGACCTAAACGGAGACCCATTTAAAAATGTTGTTGAGTTTCTGCGACCAAACGAAGTTTTCTTATTTCGTTGAGCAGTGCGGAAAACTCGCGAGTGGCGACGCGTAACGTCCTTCGCCCGACGCGCCGAGGAAGCCAGCGTGACCGAACGCCGAAGAGACGTACAGTACGCCATGAGCAAGAACAACAGAGACAGCGGTGCAGGACAGATGACAAAACAGCGAGAAGAGCGAAATGGAGATATAAGGTCAGCTAAGCTGTGGGCAAAGTAACCATAACAGAGAATGGAAATGAAATCCTGAGGAAGACGACAAAAAGACAGGATGAGCAAAACGGCGAAACCGAGAGAAAAGGAGAAATAACAACAACAAAAAAATAAGAATGGAGAAAACTTGTTCCTAAAGTTCGCCTCACCGGAAAAACAATGGCGTGTAACGCCAGCAACACCAGAACCTAGCCGAGCGTTCAGTCGTGACGCCTAAGAGAGGCCACTCCTGGGGTTGTCCAATCAGCTCTCAGCCGTATCCTCCCCTTATCCAAGCGCGAGCATTCCCCCACCCAGCCTCCTCTCTTTTCGAAGAAAAATGCGTCGCTTGTTTGTTTTCTTTGCACTCCACCCGAATCTTTAGGAGAGTACAAACCAGGGTAGGGACGACTGAACAACAAAAATGTAGTCCGAGGTTTAAACGAACGGCCGATTCGGCTCGTTAGCGAAACCGGTCGACGGGCTTCGAGGGCCTCTGTCGCGCCTTTTAAGAGACAAATTGAACTGAAGTCCGGACACGTTTCCTGTACTGTTGACGCTGTTGAAAGCGCCTGGGTAAGTGTGGAGGGCTTTTCAACTGTAGTGAACGATGGTTGGGAGCAGTTGAAGGTGAAGGCAAAACTGGTTCGCTGTCGCCTTCGATGAATTTCTTTCGAGCTTTTGGAGGCTGATAGAGTCAAAAGGACCAACCTCTTCGGATGCGGAAAGAATTCACAACGGCGTAATAAAGACTACTGCGGAGTGTAATGAGTAAAGTAATAAACCATGCAACTCAAACTGTTATTTGTCAAAACGTGACAACTTTATTTGAACAAGAATAAATATTTGGGAGGAATTAAACGGGGGAAAAATGATTGATCCAACTACCTTGTAATTTTCTTTACATTACATTCTAATTACTAGCTTGAAAGTCCAAACGCTGCAGAGAAATTATTTTACTACTTTTTACAATCGTGTCGTCTCATTCCATTCTCGCTTATATTTAGGAGAAAAATCAAGCGTAGACTGATCCTTTGTTTGTAGTTTCTAAGCGAATGACGGTTTCTAAGCGACTTTAACACAGTCATTCCTGTTGTTGCAACATAAACAGATTTTAGTCTTGCCCTTGGCGCATGATAGTTTTAGTTGCTTATGCACCGCAGATAGAACGTGACACACATTTATCGTACAAGAACGGAAAAAAAAAAAACAACTAATGCGAAGACGTCGCACTTACTGGGAGGCGTTATGCGTGAATCCAGAAAAATTCTCACATTTATTTACCGCATGCTGCAACAAAATCTTTTTTACTTACCACATTTTTTTGTGTCCTAGGGAGCCGACCAATTGCTAAATGCGTTCCCCATGTCAGCCTTGTTAAGGAAATAATCGCAGGAAGTCGACAGTGCTAGGAAAACTGCGTGTAAGGAGGCAGAAAGTCTGCTAAATGTTTTCAGCCACCCTTCAGGGATTCAGTCCTAGGTTACGCAACAACACATTCTAACAAACGAAAGCGGCATGAAAAAAAAAAAAGACAAAACAAAGACGGATTGCGATACAGTTAGGTAGCGCCCGAGAGAAAGCCTAAACGAGTTTCTCGCCCAGGTTAGTTCTCGAGGGAGCTATGTAAACGTGTTCGAGCCCATGCATGTTTTCTCCCTTGCCCGTCCTCTAGGGAGACATTTGTAGAGGTTCAGTATGCGTAAGCCTGCGACGAGTGAAGTTTATCCGATTGGCACCCAAGAAAAAGCGAAACTATGCACATCGCATATGCTACGAGGTAAAGGGTTTTTCTTGGCATTCCCGATCCCGCATAAAATTTTAGGACTTCGAGAGTTGGTCCACACGATACCCAGCAGTGTTTTTGTTTTAGAATCAGCCGATACTGTAACCTTGCTCCTATATACCAACACTGGTTGAGCCGCTTCAAAGAACACTATTGGTGCACAAACTTTGAGCTGTAAAGCTTTCCGGCGGCAGAGGAGTGATGTTTAAGAAAGAGCATCAGGGCTTAATTTTTATGCGAAGAATGCTGACAATCGTCCAGCCTGATATTAGTTTGCGCCGCTTTGGGAAGCCTTGTCGATGCCTAGGGACGCTTAAAGAAGAGGCCGTGCTGAATGCCTTTATAATAAGACAGATGAAATGCTGGTGCAAGAATTGGAGGGACCTTTAAGCACCGCCTTTAAAGTTATGACTCAGCAGCGTTGGTTGTTTCCGCCTGCGGCTCTTCTGGCGGATCCTCGCGCAACTTGCTACTCGCTTAATTGCCAATTCTTTAATTTGAACCTGTATTCCCTACTGAAAAACCAAAAGTTCTACCGGGCAATAACCTCACAAAATCTCAGCAAATCGCATAGACTCTCATACGGTGGACATCATTATAATAAAATATTTCGCAATAATTTATGATAATGTAAAGAAACTACGAGATCTTATGCAATTATATGCGATTTGTATGTGATTTTTTATGCGAATTGAGTGAGATTGTGGGAGAAAATGTGAGGTTATTGCCTCATACAATTTTTCAGTAGGGTTATCATACACGTACTCATCAATATACAGCCGTAAGCTTCTACGTTATATGAACGACCACCCGGCATAAATACTAATAAAGCCCCGCTCTAACCAAACCATATGGACCTGTCTGCGTGGCATTGGAGTAGCGTGTCTTGCTCATCGCCCAATGGTCCTGCGAGGTTCGCTTTCAATATCACCACAAATTTTAGAGGAGAAGGGCGAGTTGGCCGCGCCTGTCATGTCACGTGGTCTCGTGACGTCACAAAACCCACCTATTGATCAGTACCCGCGGCCATATTACTTCCCAGCTACCACTTGCCACAGCCATGGCTGTGATTTTGAGCTCACAACACACCTCAGGATTTTTTTATTTTCTGCAGGACGGGGCTTTAAGCATGTCGCGCTAACAAATATGCAATCTAGTCAAGTGTGAAATAAACGGAATGTAATAATGTAATAATGTTTTATAATAAACACGAGCGGCCCTACTGAAAAAATTGTATGAGGCAATAACCTCACATTTTCTCACACAATCTCACTTAATTCACATAATAATTCAAATACAAGTCGCATAAGGTCTCATAGATTTTTCTGCATTATCATAAATTATGTACGATATTTTATGATAATTATGTGCACCGTATGAGAGTCTATGCGATTAGATGAGATTTTATGAGGTTATTGCCACGTAGAACTTTTGGTTTTTCAGTGCAGCAGCGACTACTGCTGTGGCCGATGACTAATATTCGTGAACTTGGTTCAAGCCTCTCGCCCTCCCTTTTGCGTAAGCTTTCATTCGGTAGGAGCCATCTCATGACCTTTACCAACTCAGTGTTCTTTCTTTAGATACAGTTCTTTGTTGCTGTACGTGCATGTAAAGCTCACTCTGGCACCCTAAATGTTCTTTGTATCAGTCTTGATGCTCTCATGAGTGAAGATACTGTCATGATATAGGCTGCTTATAAAAGCACAATTAAATGCACAGTTTTGCCCAGAGCGGTGACTCGAGGCTAAGGCATTCGGCTGCAGCGACGAATTGCTGGTATTGTCAGCATGTTTACTGATTGTATGTATATAAGAAGAAGTAGGGGCGCACGAACGAAAACAATGATTTATTTCCGACGTTCCGGAAGGGGCTCGGCATCCCTTGACGAAGGCCGGACTCCGGCCGAAACGTCGCAAATAAATCATTGTTTTCATTCGTGCGCCCCAACTTTTTCTTATACATATTTCTGGATCCTAGAAGACATTTATGATATATATATATATATAT
>JAJIZL010021304.1:54758-94758 GCA_023969395.1 Amblyomma maculatum
CCATGAGTGTCTATACACATATATATTTTTATTTATACATATATCTCCGTAAACAAATATATTTCAATATATATATATATATATATATATATAAAGTACAATCATGCATTCTTGGATTTCAATAGATATTGAACGTTTCCTCTTTTACCAACCGAAGATCGAAGATGAGTAGTGTCAAAAGAAAACATCAGGAACATCTTTTTAAGAAATTAACATTTTCTTTGATATGACGCCCCAACCGTGGTTCATTGTCAACATGAAGAAACCTGATATGATTCGCCAACCGGAAGATGTGTATGAAATATTTTAACTGCTATTTTGCTCCCGTTTCTCCGGCAACACTAATAAGACAGTTTATAAACCTCTGTTCACAGTATGTATGTCTAGCGTTCCTTAACATTTTTGATCACACATTTCCAGGCGTCGCAGTTTGCTCTGTAAGGGCGACCTTGTTATTTATCACTCGCTCTATCCAGGAGCTCTCCCTGATCTCCAGAAGCTTTGAGCTTTTTCTTAATTTTTACTGTTTTGCCCTAGATGCCTTATAACCATCAGTCTATTTTGTCTCGCACCATGACATTATTTCTCTTTTTCGTGAAGCATTTATAAATATCAACAGCACTATATTTTACATTGTCCATACATGTTTCTATTTTATGCACTGGCAAGAAACGGCACCATCACTGCAGCAATTTTTTTTTAGTGCAGTAGTGGTGTCTACAGTTAACGTTTCTTCTATTAAACTAGTCAGGAAACACCGAAACGAATGCTTTCGTGTTTTCGCTTGAGCGTTGACCCCAGAGTTGCTGCTCGCTTACATCTAACTCGGTTCGATGTTAACGCGCGGACATAATAACTGTGAGCAGATGCGGGTTGAACAGAAATTAAGGTCTACTAACCGGTCTTAAACGAATGCACTTTAAGACTCATGCCTTGAACACACAGCAAAGTGGCAGCACTGGGTTTTCTTCATCACCGCGTTTGGTGAGATCATCATCGCCGCGTTTGGTGAATATGACAAAGAAGTGTCAATTGATTCAGGAGAACTTCTATAAATTGGTGACGTCACACCATAGTCACGCAACAAATAAGTGCCACAGGATTCAAGACTACTTGCAAAAATGATGGCGTCACAAGGCAGTCTCGTGACAAATAAGTGTCACGTGATTCTAGATTATGCTGATGGTCTAACAGGGATAGTTATTATTAACCTTTACAACACATGTGGCGTACCTCACTAGGTTTTAGTAACCAGGGTAGAACGAGAGAAAGAAGATGGCTGCACAGTATGAAAGCGCACTGAAGACAAGCGAAGACAAGACAAGGCCCAGACGAAGGCAAACTCACTTGTTGAAACGTTGGCTCGAGGAACTGAGACTCCCCCTCTACCCTCGTTCACTGCTCTTTCATACGGTTTAGTAATGAATGACGAGCGAACTAATCCACTGGACATATTTTGAGAACAACTACGCAATGACATCGAATGCGCAGTTTTGAAGAGAATTTATCAATTAGAGAAGAGCTTGATATAGATATTGACCTCACTTGAACTTTGTGCTGTGGGGATTTACTTGATGGTCACGTTCTTTCGCCTTTTGTAGGCGGTGAGCTTCAGACAGGGTAAATATATCGAGGGTCAAAACGTGCGTGAAATGAAGGCGGCGCGCAGTTTGTTACAGGCTACCGTTTCATGCCAAGTGCGGAAGAAAAAAAAAAGAAAAAAAGAGAGGGTAACTCAGCGATCGGTGACATGCTGCGGCGCCACCCCGGAGAAGTCGTTACAAAAGACATTCGCCGCTGTTCAGCCCTCCTAACGACGCCTGAACCGAAAGCGTACAATGGGAAATCATTAGTCAGAGCCCCTTTTTGTAGGAACTGGCACCTCCAGTGGTGAACTGAACCGACCGCAACAAATAAAGAAAGCACGCAAAAAAAAAGAAAGGCAAGCAATGAAAAGAGGATATTGCGGCCTCGTGCCCTCTTGTGTTTGGCTGAAGAAGCAGGGATAAAAAAAGAAAAAGAATAACAGAAAATATGACGAAAGGAGCGGGCGATGACGTCTGAACTCAGGAATAGGGTAACCGTCTGAAAGTCGGCAGAATTTACTTGGATTTGCTTTATTAATTTTCTGGTTGGACATCAACAAGTCGGAAGAGAAATAGCATAATGCATTTCTTGCAGTAACAATGAGCCAAATAAATCGAGAATTAATGGCACTGCAAACCGTCGGTGACTACAAGGAATGACTGTGTCTTATGTAGCGTTTGGATAACAAAAACATTAAGAGGTTCTTCCATCAGTGTGGCGGTTTAACAGACTATGCAATTTTGTGGAGGATAGTTTGGTCGCTTGATATTAATGCCACTAGCTGCCTAGTTCCCTAGCCACTCACTATACCGCAAAGAATCGAAGGTGTACAAAGCGCTTTTTCTTTCACTGCTATAATTAAATCAAACGACGCGCTGGCCATATCTATATAGTAATTGACCATCTTCAAAATTTTTTGTCACTGATACGAACGAATTCATTACGTCGATCTCTAAACTTGTCCATGCTGAGAAAAAAGATTGAGCCGTAAGGTTCCGTTCCAACAGCTGCTCAGAAAAACGCCCGTCTCTGTAATATTTGCAAAATGTTCATGTTTTGTATGCATGGTTGCTACAGGCGTAGGAACCTGTGTATTTGTTCTGGGGCGTCGCTTGTGTAACTTATTGAATCGCCACATCACCACCTTCCGTCTTTGCTCTGTCTGTGCTCTCTATACCCGTTTTTTTCCACCATAGTCTGAAATACAAACCAGAAGACCAGTTGCTCGAACAGAACTCACTTTTTGACAATCACTCACAGAGTATTCAGCTCCTCAGATACTAAATTAAATGGTAAGAACATGGAGGACTAAGCGACTGGAAAAGCCACAAATGACGAATATATTAGACTAATGCCCATATCGTGAGTCTCTGTTTGCCCTGTCGTTCCCTTATTGGTAGACTTGAGGTGACGTCAAGCCAACACCGAGAGGTAGCGTGCAGGAACCCGTTTCCCGTCATGCAGACACTGATTTCCCGGGATCAGGGAAGCGAAACGGGTTCATCTGGGGACCGAACGAGATTTGACGAGACTTCGGCGCTCATGGGTGCGAACGCGATGCGCGGAACAGCTTCCGCCCCTTCGCCAAGGTTGACGCCTTGGTCTCACGCCTTAACTATTTTATGATGACATCTACTCTCGTTCATGGGAAAGGAGTATTTCTTTCTACTCGGATTTTGCTTAACTCGCGACATACTTACAAGTATTAGAATAGTAAACGCTCAACCTTCTGCCTAAACTATGTTGCGGCATCCAGATGCACTCAGTCATTCACAATTGAGCTGGAAGCAGGACATTTTTTTTTCTTTCTTTGTAGGCCTTACGTAGGGACCCCTTAGTAAATACGGTGAAGAGCTCGGCATATTTGAGAACTTCGCTGAATACAACGCAGGCTTTATTTCAGGCGTGACGAGAAATTAGGTTTCAGTTTGAAAATTGCGAAAAGAGGTGTTAGATAGAGAGCAAGTAATGAGTTGAAAATTTACCAGTATATGTGTGTAAAGTTTTGAGACGTCGAACTCTCTGAAGGCCGACATGTAGCTGTTTTTATGCTGTAGAACGGAGTCAAGCGGAAATTTAAATGCAACTTATTTTCTTATTTACATCGCTAAACAAAATTTGAGTAGAGCCGTTTCCACCTGCACACGTTCTTCCGCAATCACATTTAAGACCAATGTTTAAATGCTTAAATTTATTTATATAATAATAATGTTTTAAATATTAATTAAATAATGTCTCCAATGGAATGAAAACGCTCTCTGTCGCCGCCCGGCAGAGAGTTATGGAAGCGGAAGAGGCTAAGGAGTTCGCAGGGATCAAGTGGATGCAGCTAGCACAGGATCGGGTTAAATTGAGGAATATGGTTCGATTGGTGCATAGCGCTAAAAAGACAAGAACACAGCGAGACACACCGGACGGGCGCTAACTTACAACAGTATGGTAGAATATGGTAGAGGCAGGATTTTATAGACCAGCTGGTGATGATAATGATGAGTTTTGTTTGTCAAAGAGAGATTACTGATACCTTCCTAGACGTAAGGACTTAATAAAGGTGAGCGCCTATTATGCCTTTACAAAGCAGCACAGAACTGACTGAACTGATAGATGACATACAGCAGTTCCCTGGTATAAATTCCTGTCCATGCGTCTTTTCAATTTCTTAGATTGTTCCAACATGAACGACTTATTTAAAGGTTGATTCCTTATCCTTACATTTGGAAGTCCTAGCAAGGTGCACGCCCAGAAAAAGCGCCTCGCCACTAGTGCGTGCAAGTGGCCCAACGCACCATTCGATGGTCTTCGTGCGACTCCGAGGCAGGTTGCTGGTATGCCGCCAAAGCGACCCTACGCACTTCACAATGGAAGTAATCTTCAAGAACTATTCGCTCCGAAAAACTCTTTTCCTTGAAAAGGCAATTTACCTTTCCGGCCCGCGCGTCTCCTTCATTGCTGTTTCCACTTACCACGATCTTTTGACTCCGTTAAGTCGAAGTCCCTGTTCTCTTTCTATCTTGTTTTTGGAACGCGCCCATACCAATAACGATGATAAACTCGATTCTCGGCCCTGTAGAAATTTAGTTTGAGATCAAAAAGAAATAAAGGGGAGAATAAGACTGCCTCGAGAGAAACTTTATTTTCCAGATATAAATCTCGGCCGGGTTGGAGTGGGCGAGAATATAGCGAGACTGTCTCGGCACCCTGAGTGAGCAGCTATAGCCGGTGTGTAAAAAGGCAGCGGGTATTCATCCAAGAGCCGCTATACAGCATGCCACCCGCGCTGCTTTTGCCAGGGCACATCACACAGATGCTTTGAAAAAATCAGCTCGTGCTCCTAACGTCGTTTCAGCGTGTGGGTGCTTTTCGCACTAGCGGCAACGAGAAAATGGACTTGCATTTGGCGGACGTGGCTGAGGCAGTTTCGAGGTCTGCCAGAATGAGTAAGAAGGAGGAAAAAAAGGAAAATCGGCCGAGACGAGCGAAATGTTGCTCCAGAGACAATGCAGATGGACCGTACCATATTTTGTTGCTTGTAAGTAGCGCCTTTGTTCAAGCCGCACTGCGTTGAGTGCGCTTTTTGAACAGGTCCAAATAGCGGGCAACAAGGAGTGCACGAAGTCATTTTACGTGGTTTGCGGCATGGCCTTTAACTTTCACCCGCGACCGAAAAGCTCGCTACCTGAAAGGAGTGCGTCTTCGTGTGTGCTCTGTTCGGAAAATGGTGCTAAATTGCCTGTCCTATAGGCCAAATTGTAATGTTTCCTTTAGGGCCATTTCCCATTTCTGAATGAATAAACAATGAAGAAAAAATGTGATTGGCTCGTAGTAATCGACGATCTAGCACAAAGGGGCACGAAATTCGTGGATATTGTTATTGAAGGTTTTGTATTGTGTATAAAAAAAAAGAATATTGCAGCATTGTACAAGCAGCATCTACTTGAATCAAAAGTAAATAAATACGGGGATAATTTTCTCTCGTCATGTTGTCGCCAGAAGACTGCATTTTGCAATTTTACCCGCCTTACAGTTCAGCGCGCTTCATTCTAGCTCTCATGGAGAAAAAAAAAAATCTCTAATGTGCTGTCCTTTGCCCTCCTCGAAACCATAGAAATAAAATCCAACAAGCTCATCTCATCAGTCTCAGCACCGACCACACTTGTACGTCGACCTAACGAAAGCATCTAAGTACCGTCTTTGCCAAAAGTAACCAGGCTGCGTGCTCCTCTTCTCTGTCTGGTAGTAGAGAATTCATGCAACTTCTGAAGTTCCAAACATATCCAATGTAAAGGCGAGCTCCAGTCCTCAATTTATACCAAGATTTGATACTGTGGGGCTTCATCTTGACTTTAGAATTCAAGATAAAAGCAAAGCATTCAGCCTGGTTACTTTTGGCAAAGTAGTTAGCTCAAAAGCAGTTGAATGAACAAACTTCGGAGCATCTGCTTTATACGGCTTGCTAAGGTAATCTGAAAGTGACTTGCAGCGATGGAAGCAGATAAAACGGCCGAAACTGTATACTAAACAGTTTTTCTTTACTGCTCATATGTTTACTTCTTTCGAACATTGGTGTTTTGCGCAAACAGACGCGAACAACTGAAAAGGAAGTAGACGGGAGTCTTAATTCTCTTCAGTTTGTCGTGTTTGTTGGCCCAATAAACCTTCAAAGATGCAAATGTACTAACCACGCTAGCCGCTCTACTATTCTTTGCATTCCTCATCCTCTGACACTGCAGCCGACAAATTATTTTGTCTCTTCAATTTGCAGCCATGACGTCACAAGTCGCAAAAGGCCTACAATGCCGCTCTTCTACTGGCTGGCGCTGACCGCAGCAGAAGGCGACCAATAGCAACGGAGTGTTGTGAGTGTCTGACATTTATTCTGTATTGAGACCATTACATTATCCGACTTCAAAATGTTTTGTCAGATTCCAGCCGCAAGTATTTCGGCCTGATCCCGCACGTACTCGCAGAGGTCTCCTAATTTTGTTACAGTACTAAGTATTTTGATAAAGATATGCGTTCTATGGGAGTAATATTACAGGGTTGAATGAACTTCGCCAGGAAAGGCCTTATAGACTCAGCACGTGCAGTCTGAGTAATGATGATGATGATAATTAAGAATTCTCAGAACTCGAAATAAAAGAAATTCAAAATTTTCAAAAATTCAAAAATTCAAAAATTCAAAAAAAAAGTTCGAAATAATAAAAATGCTAAGGCAGCCCTAGTTGCGGTGGTAGTGCGCTACCTACACGGTGAATGCTGATATGGCGCGGACGATTTAGCAACAACAAGCGCTGAAGACATTGTCGACAAAACATATGCAAGGGTTATCTCTTTTAAGCCGACGGTAGTTAGAAAGTTTGGGAGGTTACCGTTTCAGCTGAATGAGTGGCGGCATCCGGTAGCTAACCGCGTAAAATGTCGCACTTTTAACCGTGGCATTCGCGATCAGCCGCGGTGCTACGGTGGACTTGGGTATCGGAGGTCACGAGTTTAACCATATTTGTGGCAGTGTCTGCGAGCCGCCCCGTAAATAGCAGATACTTAAATCTCGTTATAACGAGCTAGAACCCCCGCTCAGTGCTTAAGACATTTGGTAAGCCGAGTACCCGGTTTTGAAAACGGCCCATTACAACCCACTCCTTTGATTTTATTTAGTGCGAAGACACTAGAAGAGGTCAGTCAGTGCTCAGTCATAAGCTCCATTGCTTTCTTTGCTGGATGGCGAACTTGAAAGATCTGTGTAGGGGACTTTCGCTCTGAAGTCGGTATACCGGAATTAGTTTGAATTGCCCACACAAGACCAGGTCGTTGTGACCTTACGAAACAAATTAGCCAATTATAGCTACAGCACAAACAAGGTCGGACAAGATTTTTGGTCGGCAGTGGTGAGCGTTCGCTGACTGATTTCAAATGCATTGTAATGATTCATACTTTGATCGGTCGCGTTACTTCATACAGGTAATTTAAGTACTCGGAATAGACACACCTGGATCGAAGTAATCAAAAGAAGACGAAAAACTCACAAGTAACGTTTTTTTTTTTCTCTCAGCTCCACTAGACTTCTCGCAGTACATATCAGGAATTTAAACCATGACTGTACTTCGGTAATCACTTCCCTATAGTTGCAGCAGCTCGCACATGGCCGATGCAGTGCTTACACACACAGAAGCCGACAATATCTGGCTTTAAATAATGCTTCCTCATATTTCACCCAGAAGTTATTGCACTAGAAACAGTTCAAAAGGTGCAGCATTCTCCTCAGTATAGATTGATTGCAAAATTACATAACGGTATTACAAGTTTCGCATAAAAAAAACCTAGTCTTAATATGCCTGTTGTTGACGAAAACTGTCCGACAAGATTGGAATTCCGGATCCCTAACTCGATCTCATGAAACTGTATCTTGCGTAGAAAATAAAAGACCAAGAATGAAATTTAAGTTTTGCGCACAGCCGCTTGAGAGTTAATATACTCAAAAAACTTCGGTAGACATATCCTCTGGCTTCTGGGCTTTTTGTCTGTTGTTGTGCCTTTGGAGGTTTCTGGATTTTTTTGCTAGTTGTTCAAGGCAAGCATCATCTCCTGCGGTGACGCATATTGTCCACTGCGCCACTCCGGATCTTCACGAATCGTGAAATTCCGCAGCAGCTTTTTGTTGTTCACGGTCGAGCAGAAAGCGATTGTAGCTTTTCTTCCAACATCGCACGCTGTACTATGCGTTGCTAACGGTCATCAAGATTGCATAGAAGAGTCAGGAAACCGGTCTCTTCTGAACCACTTCGGAGCTACTCGACATCGGAAGCATACAGGACAAAGGGAAAAATGGCGGCCTCGTCTTCCGATTCCGCAGCGAGACCGAAATGCGCCTCCGGTTTCGCGCTCATTCTTTACCGTCAACGTTTAAGCAGCCACACAAGGAAGCGTCGCCTGATAAACCAGTGGGTCTTGAGGCCAACACTGCAGGGTTGAGTTATGAGCTGTCCGGTGACAAGTTGACGTTGAAAGAATGATGCTTTTGCTGCCGCGCCAGATGCATTCCCCGCCGCCTATCGGTACGCCCAACCTTCTCCCATGCATAAAAAACAGAGATACAGACGGCCAGAAAAGAGGACTTATATCGCAAACCCTTTTTTTTTCGTTTTTGTATATATTCTACCTATATCCGTTGCTCGTTTTGCTTTGGTCATTCTGTTATCCCTCCGTGCGACCTATTTCAGCTGCAATTGTTCGGGCATGCTGCTTCCTGTCGGAAAAGAAAAAACACCGGGTATATCCAGCCCCTTTTTTCCTATCTTTTGTTATCCCTTCTGCTGCGGCGTACCCAAGATGGCAGGCCCTTGCGATCTTCTCGTCTCGAGATCGTCCCTGTGGACGACGCGGAAGTTCCATTTATTCGGGGATCTAAAGTATCCGTTTCTTATTCGTTCCACCTATGTTTCGGTTGCATCTTTTTCTTTTTTCTCTCTGCCTTGATGTGCCCATTCCTAAGTCTGCACCACACCGTCCTTCAGTGTAGGGTCCACTGCGGTCCCCCGATAGCAACGGCTTCGCTCGACTGCACGTTTTGCCTCCTATTCCAGTTATTGAAATATGGCTCTTCCCTAACGTTGTTGTGATAGAGGCGTGCCACACTATGGAGCCCTAAGGACGCTTCTTTGTTTCTTTAGTGGCGATGTATCTGGAAAACTGTTTGTAAGCTCGCAACAGGCATGATGTTTTTATTTTTCCTTTTTTTGTCCCCGTTCAGTTGTGTTGTACCTGTCCTGGATAGAATATTCGTCAGTGACAACCTAAATATTGTGTGGCACTGGGGGCACATATTTCCATGCCATTCGGAGCCCTAAAACAAGATATATCTTGTATCTAAGTTATACTTTGTAACCTGCGGCAGAGCTAGCAGATGGCATCAGTGCGATATGTATCACAGTCGTGCAGTTATAATCACTATGAACCAGTGGATTTGGCAAACATACAACTGAAAGCCCAAAATTATCTGGTTTGCTTGAACATTTCTCCACTTGGAAACTAATAAAGCTTCCTACACTTCTAAATTAAGCTATTATTTGTTCTTCGATTGGTAGGACTACCTGCGCTTCAGCACAAAGGCGATGTAGAGACGGTGAGGAACGACGATAATGAGGTATGCACAAAGGAGGCAGATCGAGTGGAGACTGCAAAACTGCTATCCGTAATCTGAGATGGAACATGAGCGGATTTCTGACTCGTTTTACGCAGACAACCCATGCCACCGGATTATAAGTCTCTGCTTGCCCTCGCTTAAGGATGAGGGCGATTCTTGACGGCACCCAGGTCACTACAGTTTCTGTCACACATGTACACAGCCGGACTGCAAAGCATCCGCGCAGCGAAATGGGGATGGGTTTGCATCATCAGCGCTGTAAATGTCTCGAATGTGAGGACTTTCTTCCTCACCTATCGGAAGCTAAAGTTCTTTTAAGTGGGATAACCAGCAGCACTCAAAGAGTTGCAGCCAAACCCTTCCGGCCATATACATTTCTCACAAGTGCTGGTGCTGGAACAAGCCCTATGTAAGAGTTGGCTTCGGAAACATGGAGGTGATAGAGATTGATTTTGACGACATAACACAAAGCTGATATTTGGATACAGTCGATGTAGACAGTTTTGAGAGAAGCGGTGAGCTGCGCTGCAAGAAGTGGTGAGCACGTGCCTAACGGTTCATATACCTATAGCGCGCAGATGAGTACCGAAACATAAAGAAATTACACCTCTTTCAAAAAGACGCGATACAAAGACTTCTTTATGGCATGCTTTTCTTTCATTTCCGCGAGAATTTTTAGGAAGAGAGGGAGCGGGCAGGGAATTAATATTATTCCTTAAGGTGAAGCAAAATGACTTGCTGGCCAGCAGTGAATTGGAGAAGTTCTCATTTTCAAAGCAATCAGCCATATTCCTTACATTCCTCGTATACTTCTTTAGCAACTCACGCTTGGCTGGCTAACGGCGTCGTTCATTCCGATGGAACAAATAGCAGCCATTTCTTTCAAAGCGGACGAGACAAAACACACTGCGGAAACTGCTGCAGCCCTAGCAACAGCGCAGGCAAGGGTCGGTCTTTGTGCAAGTGCCATTTCTTGTACGCCTCGTCTCGAGATCTTCTGGGTTAACCAAAACGGCTGGAGTATCTCTCTCCTTATTGGCGCGTAGGCTTGTGGAAGTGAGGGGAGGGAGGGTGAGTACGGGAGAAATAAAAATAACTCCTAGAAGACATCTGCTGTGAAGCCATTACAAGCACGATTAATGGCCAAAAGTGTCGTGATTAACGGGCAATTACATCTTCCGACCCGTGTGTTCCCTTTGAGGAGAGGGCGGGCTTGGGAGCTGTTTTATCTTGCGCCTTACGCGTCGCGGTCACTTGGCTATTTTTGACTGGCATAACTAATGGCACGGCATGCTGCTTTCTTCGTTTTTGAGCCTACGTTTCGATAAAACTATAAGTGTACCGAGGCGCTCGGAATAGTTGCGATAAAGACTGTAATGTTTCGTGCCTGAGTCCTTAGTTTAGTTGCCAATAAAAAACTTTCCTCCGTGTATTGCCATATACGCTTTTCGCTGTATATTTAACAATTGTAAAGGTCTCGCGCGTAGTTAAACGTATAAATGAGTTCAAATTCTCCTCTCCAGACCTGCGCCTCTCTTTACACTTCTATGGCAACGAATATCGAAGTCTCTTAGACTGTCCGTAGTCGTTGGCTCCACAGAAACGGGCTTTGAGTGTCAAACGCCCCTATTTTAAAACCTGACTTATTTTCCGCACTGGTCGTATACGCTTCACTTCCGGTGCTAAGGACGCAGCTCCGTTCCCTTCTAGAAAATGATGCTAACACACAAATATTTGCCAAGTATGGCTCGCTTTGTGACCTGGTTAAAGCAATGTGATTCGAATGACGACCTAAATAATGGTAATTCTGTCTACTCCCCTTTATCCCTATCCATGGCCATGAGCCTTCCCATTCAATAAAGGACATTCAATCAATCAATTCCGCCTGCGGTGGCATGCATATTAATCGAGCAGCAGAGCTACAACTCTGCTGTTGTCATGCACATGGAAGAACTCCTGGAGGCCGTAATATATTTTTATCTGTCCGCTACGTTACCATCAATGCGAAGGCATTTCTTGCCTCATAAGTGGACCGTACGGGGCCAGTCGGCGTAGCGTGTTGGCTGAGCATGTAACCAGAATATGTATGCACGAACTGTCAATCATGGATATTAAAACTGGTTTTGACAGAGAACGGGGAAGATTTGAGTCCCAAAATATGGTAATGTGTTATCATCATCATCATCATCATCATCAGCCTGATTATACTCACTGCAGGGCGAAGGCCTCTCGCATATTTCTCCACTTAACCCGGTTCTGTGCTAGCTGCATCCACTTGACCCCTGCGAACTTCTTCATCTCATCCGCCCTCCTAACTTACTGCTCCCCCCCCCCCCCCCTGCTACGCTTTCCTTCCCTTGGAATCCAGTTTGTTACCCTCAGCGACCATCGGTTATCCTCTCTTCGCACTACATGTCCTGCCCATGTCCATTTCTTCTTCTTAATTTCTACTAGAATGTCGGTAACTTGAGTTGTTTCTCTGACCCACTCTGCACGCTTTCTATCTCTTAATGTTACCCCTACCATTTTTCGTTCCATAGCCCTCTGGGTTGTCCTCAACTTAAGTAGAACTCTCTTGGTTAGCCTCCACGTTTCAGCACCATAGGTGAGTACAGGCAAGATGCAACTGTTGTATACTTTCCTCTTGAGCGATACCGGTAAGCTGGTAGTCATAATCTGCGAGTGCTTGCCAAATGCGCTTCATCCCAATCGTATTCTTCTTGTTATTTCCTTTTCGTGGTCCGGATCTGTGGTTACTACCTGTCTTAATGTGTTATAATTCAAATAAAGGTCGTGGGTTCGAGCTCCAAAAACGATTGTTAGTGCGAACACCCAAAAAGGTCGTGGGTTCGAGACACAAAAAGGTCGCGTGCTCGTGACCCAAAGACGTTCGCGATTGCGAGGATGGTCAAGGATTTGAGGTCCAGTTAAGGTTCGTGTCCCAAAGAAGGTCCTGAGAACGAGGCCTTTGTGCGGTAGCCTTAAGTGCTTTCGCATTACTGGGCTTACGGATACTTAAGTGCACCCCTGCAATTTTTTAAAGTCATAACTTGCTTCTCCTAGCTGCAACCATCTCGCCGCCTCCAAATTGTGCCTTTTCTATAACAATAACAGTGTTATAGCTCTTTCCGTCGCTCGTCGTAGATTAAGTATATTACATTTATTTGTTACACTGCGTTGAAAGACACTGAATACTACTCCCTATAGTTCAATTCAATTCAATTCAATTTATTTTCAACTCGAGGTTGAAGGCCCTCAGGCGAAAAAAGCCGTTCTAGAACAGCTTGAAGAGTGCCTGAGGGCCCATACATGGCAGCAGTTGTCCCACAGTAAATTACAGTCCATTACTAAAAGACGCAGTAAATTACTGCGCCTCCCTTATTATAGATGCCGGGTGCTAGCGGATACCGCTGCGTCTGGGGTTGAAAAGTAGGGTTAACGCTCATACAAATACATAGAAACAGGAGATTTCATAGCAGTTTTGTGATTTCAAAATCCGATTATGATTTCTTTTCTTGGTGAAGAGTAATCATAAACATTCCCAAACAGATTCTGGAAATAACCGTCATTTCAAAGGCAGATTATTATTCAAACGTTGCGAGAAAAATAGCGTTAAGGGTCGGGAGCGTGACCCTTAACAAGAGGAGTGACCAAAACGAACCAAAATATTTTTTTTTTTTTCCTTTCACAGAGCATTAGCGAAGGTGGCCGGTCGCTGAAAGTGAACGAGTACGTTTATCTTGGTAAGCTGTCAGAAACAAAACCATGGATCTTTAACAACCTCTACAACTTGTCGAAACATGCATGACCTCGAAGGTAATAAAAATTTGTATATTTAATCCTATTTACTCAGTGAAGGGCAATATAGAAACGTTCTCGGAAGCTCAATACGGCAGTGTGCATTGTGTCTTTGGTGTCACCGTGCTGCGTTTTCCCAGCTTTCATTCTTTTATTGCGAAAGCAATACTACACGCACTTTCAAGCCATCGCGTGACCCGGCCGCAGTTACGTCTTACCCACATCACGCTGTGACGTCACACCCCACGTGACACACGGGCTGGCAGGAGCTGCCAACGTGAGTCTCTCGTTTCACATGGGACGATTATGTCAGAATCAGCCTGCTAGGACCTTGGCATTCACGTTACCCCTATAGGCCACTAAGGCATTTTCATACGGCTTGGCTAAAGAGGGGCTTTATATGTGGGCTGAGGAAGAAGAAAAATAGAAGAAAAAGAACGCTCGGTCACCCGCAGCTAATGTTTTCGTTCAGTATTTGGTTCAGCAGCGTTGAACTATCGTAATATTTTTTACGCCAAGCCCATTGCTTCTTCGGCTGCAGATCCGTCGCCGTCCCCATAACCAAGGAGAGTATATGTTTTTATAACCTCCTGCCGTGATAAAGTAGGGAAAAACCGTGTTGCAGAAAACATGCAACTGATTACGTTCCAAAGTTGTGACGCAACCGTTTTTGATGCAGCGTTTTAGGGTTGCGTCATGCAATTTCGCTTCCCATTTGCAAGTCAAGTTGGAGGCCGTTTTGTTATAAGGATTAGAACCGACGACATATGCCCCGAAATATGTGAACCGAAGAGAGAAATATTGCGCCTTCCCCCCCCCCCCCCCCCTCCTTCTTAAAACGAAAACAAAAACGACAGGTAATATTATCACGTACGAGATAACATCGTCCAACTTTTTACGTAGACGTACAGCCTTTATCAAAAGTTTACAGCCCAGGGGGTCTACTTCTGAGCGATACTATGTGGCTCGTAATGCATTCCCAGGTTTCCATACTAACTAAAGGCAAGAAGATTTTTCGTCTTGCCCTCTCCAATGGCTAGGACTTCCACAATTATTATAAAAGTCATATTATACAGCTTAAAAGCAAACCCTCTGGGCTATGCACTTTTGATAAAGGCTGTACATTGCCAGCATGTCTGCTGCGGCTTTGTTTAGTCGTTCCTTGAGCGCATTTGACTGCGGGTGGCAGGCAGTAGTTTTTCGATGGCACGTGTGCCTCACCTGGAACACCTCGTTCGGGAGCTACGCTGTGAAGGCCGGGCCTCTATCTGTGATGACGTAGGATGGGGCGCCGTGCCGTAAAACAGTCTGGTGCGTAAAGGACTGCGATTTCAGACATTCCTCGCGGTACAGCCCTCGTTTAAGCATAGCGCGTTAAATAGTCTGTCGCTACTACAATGCATTACAGCCGACGATAATGGGTATTGGCCGAGAATATCTATAACAACTTGGTCAAAAGGGTTCCGTGGTGAAAGTGGTTGGAGCAGACCTGCAGGCTTTACTGTAGGGGACTTGCGGCGCTGGCATTCGCGGGAACCTCTGATGTAGCGGTGTACGGTGGCTGAAACTTTGGGCCAATAATAGGATTTACTCACTCTTGCTAGAGTACGCTCATCCCGAATTCCGGCCTTGGCGGCCGCTTTTCAGTGGAGACGAAAAGCAAGGCGCCCGTGTGCTGTGTGATGTCAGTGCACGTTAAAGAACCCCAGGTGGTCAAAATTTCTGGAGTACTCCACTACGGCGTCTCTCATAGCCTGAGTCGCTTTGGGACGTTAAACCCCACAAACCAACCAACCAACTTCCCTTACAGCACGGCTCAAGTGTTCTCAGAAAAAAGTATGACAGATACTGCGCCTTTTCTTTCCCGTAAACCAATTTATTATTTATTTATCCAAAGCTGGTGTTAAAGGCGCTTCATGCCTACTCTATAAGCGAAGCTTGTGAGTAAGGCGAAAGCATTTAATGGCTCATACTGTCGTCGACAAAAGCTGTACGCGCGAGCAGCCTACCTGATTGGTCGACAGATATATGACGTCACCAGCCGTCAAATTCAAAGCGACCAACCAGAAGTCTCATCTTGTCTAGCGTTCCTGCCATCTGCAATTCCACACTTGAACGCGCGCCAAAGAACGCCACGCGACTGGAGCGATGGTGTACCGTCCAAATGCACACAAGTGTGACAGATACTGTACTGCACCTTTCTTTTCCTGTAAATAAATAAATAATAAATGCCTCACAAAAAGGAAAAGGCGCAGTATTAGGGAAGGGAGGGAGATAGGAGTTAAAGTGGAAAGAGAGAAAGGGGAGCCATAGTGGAGGGCTGCGGAGTAATTTCGACCACCTGGGAATCTTTAACGTGCGCTGGCCAATTGCAATTATATGTAGCACTGCAACGAACGTTGATGAAAGGCAAACAATGAGAGGCAAATGATAGGAGAGGAAGGGTAGGCTTTCGCCATTCTTCGTCATACTCCTCTTAAGAGACATTTAAATGACCTTCTAATATTTTTGAGACGACCTAATTTTTTTTTAATTCTTGATTCATGTTGTTTGAAACACTTTTTGTAATGTGCTTTTATTTGGTTTTGTTTGGTTTTTGTGTTTAACTTCCCGAGAGTCACTCGGGCTATACGAGGCTCCCACAGTACAGGGGTCCAGAAATTTCGACTACGTGGGGCTCTATGATGTACACTGGCATTGTACATTGTACGGGTACTTTTGGCCTCTGTAGAAAAGCGGCCGCCGGGCTGAGATTTTATCTCGCGTCTTTGGGGTCAGCAGTCAAGCGCCCTAACCACTGAGCCGCCGCGGCGGTGTTATTTAAGTCATGCAGTGAAAGACACGTGGCCAGTGCTATCGCGCCCACGTAATTGGCAGGTGTGGTGCAGGAGGTAGCGCTGCAGCTGCAGCTGATCCTTCAATATTAAAAAAAAACGAAAAAAGATCTTACGAATGTTCTTTGAATTGTGTTTTGCCGTCCCTTCAAGTATAGGCTTATTCGCCTGTGAAAGATGAGCTGCATCATCGAACGATCGACGCTTCAAGCACTCTCACATCGATGCCTGGCTGCGCTGTGGAGGAGCACTAGTTCATTTTTCGAACCACGCCATTGCAAAAGCGCAATTGCCGCGTTTTTGGCGAGGCCGAAATCCTCGCCGATTGCTTTCGATATGTCACCAGAACGAAGATTGGTGACGCCCTCCGTAGCTGCCACCAGCGTCTGGCGCAATGAAAAAGGGGTCGAGACCTCATTGGAGAAGTGTCTCCTTGGACGAAACTATCACTGAAGGCTCAAGATCTCCATCCTTCTCGTCTGTCGTATTAAAACAACTCATTCATTAAGTTGGTAGGTCGGCTACTTGCATAAATTACCATTCCAACCTTTATTAAGGAGTCAAAATTCACTTTCAAGCCTGCACTGGTCTTTTCATGTTACGCATAAGATTTATCATGACCACATTTTACTATTTAGTAGCTTTTTATATTCGTGGTATATCCGTCGATACATTACAGTGGACAGCTCTGATTAAGTATAGTAAAGGGGCTCGACTGCTGATCCCAAGATAACTGATCTCTCGATACCGGCCGTAGCTACCAGGCGACACGCGTGGTGCCCGTATACAGTAGGATGTCAGTGCACGTTACAGAACCCTAGGTAACCAAATTAAGGGTTTTCCTAAGGTGTTACTCGTAGACTACGTGTCAATGCGGTGTCAAACCCCCCATACCATATTATAGCATGCCGTACCCTTCCGTACCACACCATGCAATACCAACATTATCATACCATACATTTAAGGCGAAGCCCTTTGCCTCATCGTTGTCGACAAAGATTATCAGCAGAGGTGTCATACTTTCGTGGGTGAGAGTTGAAAATATATTAACAAACCTTGTATCCACCGGGAATCGAACCTTCATCGCTTGAATCTACAGCCCGGCGTTTTAAGAACTGCACCACGCCACGGGTAATGAAGCACTCTGATTGATTTAAAGGAAGGGTAAGACGCGGTAACTGTCTCACTTGTTTTCTGTGGACACCTCAACCATGCCATAAGGGAAGAGAGGAAGGTGGGAGTGAAAGTGGAAAGAGAAAGAGGAGCCGTAGTGGAGGGCTACGGAGTAATTTCGACCACCTGGGGATCTTTAACGTGCGCTGACATCGCACAGCACACGGACGCCTCTTCGTTTCGCCTCCATCGAAACGCAGCCGCCGAGGTCGAGTTTGAACCCGGGTACTCCGGCGCGGTAGTCGGGGCGTCTTACCACTGCACCACTCCGGCGGGGCAGTGAAACATCCTTCATAATTCCCCTTGTCTACCGTGAGGGTAAGAGCGGGATTCCACGAGGGACCGATACTGCGCCTTTCCTTTCATCTAAACGAATTATAGAAACGCCGGTGAGCTTTGAAGCGTTCAATGAAATGCTGGTTGTGTTCGACAAAGGGGCTCGTGATGTACCGTCACGACAGGTCATGACGTCCCCAGGCGATTCATGCATATACGCATATTCACTGACCTTTTGCTTCGGCAGTTTCACTGTTGCGGCTAGGGATATATTTCTCTCATAGGAAGCTTTTGGTTGCCAACTGCATTTATTCCTTTTTCTGTCCAGCGCTGCCGGCCTGTCACTGTGGCTCCTTTGATATTGATTGTTTGTCATTGCTATTATTTTCCCTTTTGTTAAACTTTAGTATCACTACTGTACCCACAGTGCGTGCGTGTTGTGTGAAGGGGTGCGGCGTATTAACGGCCAACTGATTCACAGAACGAACCTCAAGGATAACATATTTACGCATGGATTTATAACATAATGCAAATTTTAACCATATGCTGGCTCGCGCAGTGCATGACATTCGTCGCATACATGTGGACATGCAGACTGATTTTGTTCTCTTCGCTCTTAATTACTTGTATATTATACGTAATTTTTTCTCATATTTTTGGAGGGCGCTTAAGCTTCGCCTTTAAAAATTGAACGCGATAGCGTTATTGCGCCCCGTTCGCACCGTCTACTCATTTGCTTGTCGCGCTTTTGAGTGACACAAAGACGTAGTTCACATGATACAACACTCGTTAACTTGTCCAAAGCATGAGTGTTTGGTAATTACTTGTTCTGAAACGTGATTCTGACAAGCGTTCCTTCGCCTTCAATGCGGCTGAGGCGTGCACTGAGAAGGGAGGCTCCGTTTCGAATTCCTACATAGAGCAACTTGCTATACTCATTTTTATTTATTAACCCTTCCGGGACGTAGAAGCGCTGCCAGCCACCTTGCCGAAACGCGCGGGCCTCAAGTTGCAGTCGTAGTTCGTCGGCAACATCGTTGCCGATCCGAGCCGGCGCGATGAAGATCTCGGAGGCCATGCCCTGTCTATGTTATTCTGTGCGCCACACGCATGATGGCGCTACGTGCACGCCAAGCGAAGAGGAAGTACAGCGGAAAAGTAATTTGCCAATCGCCTAACTGCGTGTTCTGTAATTCTGTTATTTACATGCTCATAATTATTATTATACGCCACAATACACTTCTCTAAGGGATGTTTCTGAGACAACACCGCAATCAATAGACGCGCCTTTGTCCATTTCAAACCATCTTGCTGGCGTGGCGGAGTGGTTCGCGTGGTCGTCTCGCACCCCGGAGGCCCACGTTCGATTCCTCAGGTCGGCGATTTTTTCTACTCGTTTTTATATATTAATGCTTCGGGGATTTCGCTCACGGCCAGCGCCGGACGACGCGGGACGGCGGCCGCCGACGACGACACCGACTTTTCTGCAACACGGTGCCCTTAACGCTATCGCGTTAAAACGGACCAGCCTGGGCAGCTAGGTTCTGCTCGGCCTCCCCGAAGCCGCCAGTGTTATTCGGAACAAGGGCGTCTCGGACAGTCTGGCGAATGGCAGCGTGGGGATCCCTTCACACTATCACGTCCTATACGCTTGAACACTAGGGTGGCCACTCTCTTGTAAGCATTTTTAATGGTTCTCCTTTGGCATCTAGAAATAGGCGGATAGCGGCGAAAAGATGAAAGTGGAAATGTAAGGTGGAAAGCGGAGGGTGCAGGCGGTCAGACAGAGAGTTGTAAGCGAAAACTGAAGAGCATTCCTATCGCATGTGGGAGTTGACATATGTCACGTGGACTGCAGGCATGGATGTGGCATAGATTTAATTGCTACCAGAGTGCCCAGCTAGCTGCCAACGCGGCAACTGTCAGATCGCAAGGTGACATGAGAGCCGAACCCTTGACCCTTGAATCCCGAAGGAGATTGTATGCTATGTGTGCACGAGAGGGCGTGTGATACAATAGGGGCCAAAATTAAAAGTGATTTAGCCAACAGCATAATGCGTGAACGAGAATGTAAATCAAAGAGGCGAGCCATTAGCGGTGTTATCATGCTCTTACAGGCGGAGCAATCTATCTGCGTTGAAAAATTAGTTTACCCAAAGGAAAAATGAGTGAACCACGTGCCGCTCGGGGCAACGTCGTCGGCGCATAACGGCGGCACCGGTTGCCATGAAAGCGCCTTTTTCATAACGGTCAAGAACGGGGAAATTATTGATTGCCCTTTGAATGATAGTTATGGGGGGCAATATACAGGTAGGCTCAAACTGTGTATGTAGAACATATCTCAGATTTTTTACCTCAGCATTTTGCAAAACTATAATGTCTAGAGAGCTGCTCTCAAATTTCTCATTACCGAGTGCCGTAATCGTATCGTGCTGAGTATTGCTTTATTAATTAGTAATTCTTGTTTATGTCGGGTTATTCTTTGTAAAGATAAAAGTGGGTGATAATGGCTGCGTCTTTTGGGAGGTTCTTCCCATGACAGCTACCTTCCGACCTCTCTCCTCTTCCTTAAAAATGTAGACAGAATAACACTCCCCTCTCCACTCCACACAACTCCAGCCAACTACGGCAGGTGGCGCTGACAGCGTGAATTACACCGACAACTGTATTCGATCCCGATATCGCTTATAATGCTAACGCAGTGAAAGAGAAAGCGGGCAAAACTTCATTCCTTCGAATTGTCAACAGCAAAAGGATTATTACCTTCCCGTACCGGTTATCACTGAATCATAGTTATCGCTTAATTATGCACTTCTGCTCACTCAATTAAGCGGGGGGGGGGGGGGGGGGGGGGGGGGGAGGGGGGGGCAGAGATGTTGGAGGCCCGCCTAGAAAATATTTTAGTGTATTTCTCTAGAAAGTTCACAGAGAAGCTTCGTATTTAGCTCCCTACAAATTGTTCGTTCGTGAGGACAAAAACGACAGCATGCTCCGTCCTTCGTTTAACCCCATGTCGAGCTCCTTCCGCACTTTTCACAGACAAACTAATTTTTTTTTTTCGGTAGTGTTTTGCTCAGTAAAAATAATTGAAAACTGTGGAAACAAAAAAATGGGAAAATCTAAAACCATTATTTCCCTCACTTCTAAATGAATAAGGTTCTGACACCTCTTCACTAATCCGTCCAAACTATACGAGTGCTTTTTCTGGTTTTCTCGCATCAGAACCCCGCTTTGTTTTCAGCCCGATTATTTTTTCCGATTTTTGCTTCGTCCCAAAAATTGAGCGACTGGTCATACTGTTCCCACTCAGATGCTTTGCCTCCTTGTCTTCAACTCCTTATTCCCTTTCTTCCCTGGAGCTTGCTTCGTTTCACGCAGAAAATCCCGACAGCTCCCGAAGTAAGGCGCTGAGATTTTTTCCATCCGTCATAGCTGCCACGACTTGGCCGCGAAGGCCAGAGAGATCACGGAGCCGAACCAAACTCGAGGCAATTTGTCACGGCTTTGAGTGGGCATCAGGGTAATCCGCTCCTCGCAGACCATTCCGCGAGCCCGCAACCTACCACTTTTCCAACCGCCTTCCTCTCTTCTTCTCTCTCTCTCTCTCTCTCTCTCTCTTCGGGATGCTTTACCATAGTGCTCCCACAATAAATCTATACCTCAAACCTACCCATTTTTCTTTTACATCCTCTTTCCTATACTTACTCATTCCCGAAGCAGCCTGGTAGACAATACGATGAACAGTAAACCTCCATTTAGCGCTACTGACGAGAACCACATAGTATACAGGCGCCCGGTTATCTATCTCGCCGCTCTTCGGCAGCAGTATTAACTAAGTGGATAACAATCGCTTTTGGCTAGAGGTCCACTGTCATGACTTTGGAGACGGCGTCGTAGGTTCTCTCTCTGACATCACTTACGCCACAAGGAGCCGCATACCAATACAACGTAAGTTAGAAAATGAGAACAATTATTTGAGACTAATTGTTCTTTCATTCTGCTTTGTGTAAGGTAGTGTGGCTAGTGTTTTTCTCTCGATTTTTATCTACTTACACATTTTTTTTCCATTACGCAGATATATCGCCCATATTAGAGCGAGGCACATTCTCTTCAGGCGATGGTTTTAATAATAACACGCACTCCCACTGCCGCGATTCGCAAGCACGTGGCACGAGGACAAAGCATCTCTCTCCCCACAACGAAGCGAAGCCCCGGAGGTAATCAGCGACGCCATTGGTTGGCTCCAGATTTGCCAAATCACCATCATTAGAGCATATTCTCCTTTCCTGCCAGCGTGCGAACGATCGGACGGGCAAGACGTTTCAAAAACGTTTGGCACACACGTAGCTGCGCTGACAGCCTCTTTATTCACCCACACAAAACAACTTCTGAGCTCCCTGCGAAGATTGTGGCATTATTACTCCGTCCGCGTGAGCCGCGAAAAGTGGGGGGCGATCACATGAATTGGCTCAATGCGCGTTTGCGCGTCACTAATGAATGCGCTTCTATTATAACGGCTAAAGTCTTCGTCCACTTTTGAGCCTACTCGCTCTCTGTGCGCAGTCGAAATGTTCGTACCTCCTCTCGAAGGAGCATTCGGTTTCTGGAGCTCTATAATAAGTCCCCAAAAGAAACAAAAATGCGCAGAAAAAAGGGAACGAATAGTGATAATGAAGAGCCACAGCCCATCTAGGATTACCGCCTTGAAATGAAGTTCATTCGTATTATTACCCCGCTCAAAAAAGGAGTCGAGTGGTCGACTTAATCGCTTTTTATAGGGGGAGATCGTTAAGCAGAACTTCCTGGTTTCACTTTACTTGGTTCGTTTATTCCGTTTGATTAGCCTCTTTGAGCTGAAACAGAACTGCGATGACGACTGCTGAACAGTTGCCTTTAGAGTGAAAAACCATGATCGTAAAAATCTTTCACCAATAATTACTGGGAAATATTATGCTTCAATGCCTGAGGGCAGCCTAAAGAACCCTTATCGCTTTCAACTATGACCTTTTCGTCTGATATAAGTTATGTTGCTCTATAAAAAGATCCAGTTCGCAATCAAGTGCTCGCCTTTCCGCCGGCCACTGATTGTGCCAGGATGTGGTGTGTGACTTTGTGATTTCATCGCAGTTGTTTCGAAATAAATTTAAAATACTAGAAAGCACGAAACCAGCCATACAGGTTCGCGCCCCAGTTTAGGCCAGTCTAGTGGCGCCTATCTTACTTAAGTCACGCAAGAAATTTAATGGTAGCGCTGGTAAGAACAGAATAAAGTATCGTTGTCGCACAGCTGAGGCCAGGATGATTCAGCAGCGGTACAGAATGTTTCCCGTGGCAAGCAAACCACAGAACCTCAACTGTGCCGTCACTATGACTGACAGAGTACAGTAGGGATTTAATGTTTCTTTTTGTTTTTTGTTTTTTCAAATGCCAACCATGCCGGTGCCGACCCCAGTGAGCAAATTAACTTCACAGTAGCCAACTATCAAAGAACTGGAATTGAGCTCAAGAGTCTTTTAGAGCCACTCGCGGCGCCCCTATGCCCTAAGTGCTTAAGTGAGCATCGCCGTCATTGCAACCTGCATAACCATTCCTGCGCGTTTATAAAGCCCGAAGCAAGGAAAAAAAAAAAAAAAAAACAGCCTGAGCTTTATTTTATTGTGTCTTTTATTTATGGCAGTGTCTACACTTAATTTTTATTGACCTCGAACAGCGGCGTTATATGAAGAGTGAGATAGTGAGCAGATGCTGATTCACACGCACACACGTACGCACACACACGCAAGCACACACACACACAAGAAAGCATAAAAAAGGGAGCCTGGCAATTATTCAATCAATCACTCAATTAATCAATCAATCTATCATTTTATTCGCATCAGCCAGTGTGATGCAGGGAACACGATCAAAAATATGACAACTGTTGCCTTGACAGGGACCGCGCTTCCGGCAGGACAAGCCCCCCCCCCCCCCCCCCCTTTCCTTTATTATGTCTTTTTTTGATCGATTACCCAACATCACCTTGATTGACACAAATAAATTTATTGACTGACAACCTCCTTTTCTTATGCTTGTACTTTGGCAGCCATAAAGTAAAGCAGTTATTATAAACTACATTTATAAATGTAGTTTATATTAACTGCTTTACAGTCTTTTCAGCATCATTCTTCTATATTCTAAATTAATTCTGGTCAAAAGGGCAGACGCTGATGCCACATAAAACGAGAGCAGAATCGATTGTCCTTTCATATCCTGCCTACGACAGCGACTTTGTTCGTAATAATTAATTTAGGAATCCATGTCCCCCCAGCCAACTTCAAGGATCAGAATAGCAAATACACATCCTTGCTTCCTAGTGATTCCGTCCTTATTGTCCTCTTCGGCGTTCAGATCTTCCACCGATCTCTCCATATTCTATGCAGCCCTATGCATATCCTATGCAGAGCTAGAGAAGACATAAATGAAACCACGCTCTGAACAGTACAGGCCATGATGCTCAATCTGACAAAAAGAGGCTCCCATAAGAAGATCGGCTGACTTCTTATACTTCGAAAACACTAATGCACAGGCTATACTACCCCGAAACAAAATCCTCTTGCTTGTCTAGTCGGGCTGGTGCTGGAGTCACGCCAGCGCATAGCAACAGCTGCAGCGCAAATGCCAAGCGTAGTCAAGACACTGTGGCTATGGTAGCCACATAGAGTTTCTTACTCTTAGTGTAAGAAACTCTATGGGTAGCCATGACCACGGTCAATCGTGAGTTGACTTTTGACCTTGACGGTGAGAGTGAAATTTCCTCTCAAGACAGCATCGGCACCAAGGCAACAACAAGTCCAGCAGTATGGTGCTACAATCGCGAGGCTAATCGTTAGAAGCGATGATTCGATTGGTAATGAATGTGCATCCCATTCCAGGCGACCACAGACAGCTAGGTGATACAACAGAAAAAAAAAAAAAAAAGAACAGTGCAGCACCACTTTCACACGATACTAAAATTTTATCCGAAATTCTTCGCGCATTCTTTTTTTTTTTTCGCACGAAGGATTTGCGCGCAGGCATTTTAAGTTTTACGCAAGATATTTTGCTATAACCATTTTTCAAAAGAAAAAAAAATAGCTGCGCTTAGTATTCAAGTAATCTTTTACTTAGTTTTGGTTTATAGATGTTTCCTCCTTTCAAAAATTCAAACTCAGATATATTACCCTTGACCACGGTTGTCAAGGAACGGCGCAGTAAATGTCATATTTATGCGTCAGGCCGCACGATTTTCTTTTATGTGCTGCGGTGCGCACAGCAAGCGAAATGGTACGCAAGCGCTCAGCTACTGATTGATAGGTTATAGCAGTGATTATGGGCTCATTACCTCTATTCTTCAACACATTCACATTTCTCGGCTCGCGCTACTTTTAAATCCGACTACGTTTGCTATTTGCTCGCAATGACTCTTGCTAGAATACTGTAATATAGGTAGTAGCAAAGCACTTACATTACGTAACTTCATTGTGAAGATTGGAGTCTCATTGGTATCACATTGCATCTAATGAGAAGCTGTCGCCTTCAGGCCTAAAGATCTTCTGAAGAGCGGCCCGGCTCTAACAATGATGCCACAGTTTGGCAATCTCTCCATTCGAAGTTTTCTGATTCAATAGTCATCTGGTTTCACAAGATAAAAAAAAATACAGTTTCGATGCTGCATAGTACAAGTGCTCAATGAAAGACTGCATCACATGAGAATAGCTTATCTCTTCATCATCATCATCATCATCATCCTGACTATACCCACTGCAGGGCGAAGGCTTCTCCCATATTTCTCCACTTAACCCGTTTCTGTGCTAGCTGCATCCACTTGACCCCTGCGAGCTTCTTAACCTCATCCGCCCACCTAACGTTCAGCCGCCCCCTGCTACGCTTTCCTTCCCTTGGAATCCAATTTGTTACCCTAAGCGACCATTGGTTATCCTCTCTTTGCACTACGTCTCCTGCCCATGCCCATTTCTCCTTCTTAATTTCCACTAGAATGTCGGTAACTTGAGTTATTTCTCTGACCCACTCTGCACGCTTCCTATCTCTTAATGTTACCCCTACCATTTTTCGTTCCATAGCCCTCTGGGTTGTCCTCAACTTAAGTAGAACTCTCTTGGTTAGCCTCCACGTTTCAGCCCCATAGGTGAGTACAGGTAAGATGCAACTGTTATATATTGTCCTCTTTAGCGATACCGGTAAGCTGCTAGTCATAATCTGTGAGTGCTTGCCAAATGCGCTCCATTCCAATCTTATTCTTCTTGTTATTTCCTTTTCATGGTCCGGATCTGCGGTTACTACCTGTCCTAAGTAGACATATTCGCCCACTACTCCCAGTACTTCGCTACCTAATGTAAACTGCTGTCCCTTCCCGAGGTTGTTGAACATTACCTTAGTCTCTGAATATTGATTTTCAAGCCTACCTTTCTACTTTTACTGTCTAGGTCACGAATCATTATTTGCAGTTCATCCCCCGAGTTGCTTAGCAAGGCAATGTCATCAGCAAATTGCAAATATCTTAAAAGTAATGCTAAGTGGCAGTTCTCGGCTTCAGAAGGCAATACTAAATATACGGCGCGCAATGCATTGGGCATTACGTCCACGTCGCCTTTAAAGAGTGCGCGTCGCGTAAGATATCAAATCATTCTGCTTAGATGAATCAGCACATACAATTCAGAAAAGTCATCTACAGGCGTCAATGTTTTTGGAAAAGACTTGCAGCCATCATCTATCTTTCTTTTTTTTATATATATATACAGAAAACAGACTGTAGTATTAAGCATATTCGACTAAATCAGTGCACTGTAATCTGCAATAAACGGGCCTGAAAATTCGTAGCTACACTTCCTTTATAACATTTAAAAACCCCTTTGAAAGCGAGCGTTTTTTGTTTGTGCACTTCAACTTGCTTCTAGGTCGGTGGGATGATAATTCTCTAAAAAATGACGGGTCGTGTGCCCTCCATCCTCTTATCGAACACAGCAGAATAACTCATATCTGCAATTTCAAGGACCCTTATAGTGCCTTGCAGGACCCAGTCGTATTTATGTAGTTTTTTCTCGGTTATCGTTTTATTCTCTCGATGACCATTCATAGTTCAGCAGTTATATCAGCGGAGTTCCGTGCTTCTTTCAAGCTTTCAGAACTGCAGTTCTAACAAAACGCGATAAGAGCAAATGTCCCAGAAACTGAGATTTTCCGGCTCTCTCCCCGCTCGCATGATGGAGAATATTGTAGCTTTTATGTTAGTTTGTTTAGAAGGAGAATTCGAGCATGGGTATCCCCAGCTGCCAACTTCGCCGAATTTGTCGCTGCTCTTGAGCTACGGCTGAAGACTTTAGTACCTTACTTTCCGTCTCCATCTCTTCCCCAGATTGCGTCAAGCACTGAATGGTTGCGAAGCAGCACTTGCTGTCGTATCACGTTGAAGCCACTGGGCCAAGGGGTACTCATTTCTAGTATTAAAGAATGCAAAGACTGTAGCTATGGTCTCAGTATAGTTTTTGACGTACTTACGGATGACGCCACAGAGAAAACAGAGTCGCCATATCAGCACGCGACTGAGGGATAAGCCATATTGCTACCCCGTGAGACTGTTGCTCTGGTTCGTTTATGGCTTATGGGGTTCATGTCACAAACATACTCAGGCTATGAGAGACGCCACAGTGGAGGGCTCCAAAAACTAGTACCTTGGCTACACTGACATCGCACAGCACAAGGGCGCCTTTCTTTTCGATCTCCATAAATAGCAGCCACCGCAGCCGGGATACAATTTCGCGTCGTTGGGTCCATCAATCGAGCACCCGAACCACTGAGCTACAGTGGCGAGTCATTACTAACATTCTACTAGAAATCGAAGAAGACATAGATATTGACAGGACATATAATGCACGGGGAAAATAACCTATGGTCGCCAATGCTAACAGACTGGGTTCCGAGGAAAATTACGAGACAATTTGACGACTTAGGTGGTGAAAGGCGAAAGCCTTAGTTCCGCATTCTGCTACGCATTTGTTGCGAATGTGGCCGTGAATGGTGCTTCGGGTAAAGAGGCTGACTACTGTTTCACATTCCTCCCTTCCTTTACGGCATGGTACACGTGTACGCGATGAATTGTGACATATACTGCGCGTTTTCTATCCTGTAAATCAATTTCAAACGCTGCTGATGCCTGCTGTACTAACGCCTGCTAGACACCTGGGTCTGCTTCTTGTGTGGTGCGGCGTACGAACAAGCGGCAAATGAAAGGGCGCACGGACGCCTGGATCGGACGCCCGGTGGGGTCAGCTTCGTATATGCATGCATCGTCTTGCGACGTCATGACATGTCGTGACGGTACATCGCGCGCCTCTTGTCGAACACAACCAGCATCACCGGCTTTCTATAATTTGCCTACAAGTAAGGAAAGGGGCAGTATCTATCACTCGCTGAATCTCGCTATGATTCTCACTGTATACAAGGGGAATTATGAAGAGCGTTTCACTATCCGGGGCATGGTTGGTAAAGCCCTGGGCTGGGGATCCAAGGGGTGGAGGTTCGATTGCCCGGTGGAAGACAAGGTTTATTGATTTATTTTTAAGTATCGATTCAATGGCAAAAACGTGACTCGTTTGTTGACGACAACGATGAGCCTTTAAAGGCTTTCGCCTTAAAAGGCAAGCGTAGCAGGAGACGGAAGAAAGTTAGGTAGGCGGAGGAGGTTAGGAAGTTTGCGGGGATTAATTGTTGTTGTGTTGTTGTGGCTGTAGGAAGAAGGAAAAGAAAATGCACGGGCCTGCTACTGGCTCTGTAGCTGAGCCACCTCCGCTGCCTCGTGCAGATAGAATATAGATAAGAAAGAAAAGGAAGAGGGAAAGAAAGACGCGCGCCGCAACAACAGCCGTCGTCCACCACCAGCGGTGGCGTGTGCAATGACGGCCTAGAACAGATAAAAATTCGGTGCCAGGCTAGCCCCCCGCCGCAAGCGGCGGTTACCCACCTGTACCTTAAGTGGATGCAGCTGGTGCAAGACCGGATTGATTGGAGAGACAGGGCCGGGAGGGGCCTTTTCCCTTGATTGTTTGTTTGTTTGTGGGGTTTAACGTCCCAAAGCGACTGAGGCTATGAGAGACGCCGTAGTGGAGGACTCCGGAAATTTCGACCACCTGGGGTTCTTTAACGTGCACTGACATCGCGCAGCAGACGGACGCCTTGCTTTTCGCCTCCATCGAAAAGCGGCCGCCGAGGTCGAGATGCGATCCCGCGTCCTTGGGAATAGTAGTCGAGCGCCGTAACGACTGCGCAACCCCGGCGGGGTCCTTTTCTCTTGAGTGAATGACGTCCACTTCACTTCATTCCTTTTCCCTTGAGTGAATGCAGTCAAGTGAACGATGGTAACCGCCTCATGTGAACCAGCGCACTACGTTGATCCCCTTCGGTGTGTGTACTGAAGTGAGGCAACCACTTTTCCTAAGTATTTGGTCTGAGGCATTTTTTATGCCAATTTGATGCGCATATAGCTTGCTTACAATGAATACGCTGGCCAATCAGCATGGCTCATTGCTAGGATGGAAACGGTATTTTAGTTAATGAGGAAGCTATAAGAATAAGATTTTCCCTTGGCTGGTTTATCTTATTATCAGTTAGTTGCAAGCTACAATGCTCCCTGTTGACGTTGAAAATGGATTTTATGCTATCTCTTTCACTGCAATAATTACGGATGCCAATGGTGATGAAATACGGCTGATAAGTATAGGTAGGCTCTTTTTCTTGCTAGCGCAAGTTAAAAGGTCTACTTATCCTTAACCGTCACACAAATGGGACGCGCATTTGCGCCCGCTGCTCACATTCCGATTCAAGCAGCTCATAAGAATGATGGCACTTTGACATTTTCCTATAGCAAGCCTCAATTTCTGCACACTGAATGGCCCAGATTGGTTTTTCTACTTATCCTAATGACCATTACCATATTTTTAGGGTTCGGCAAGTCGTTCAATCTAGCTACAGCATGCATAAGCAAAAATTACAAATCTGTTCGGCCAAAACCATTGATCAGAGGGATGAAGCTTGGAAATGCCAGCACAGGGAAGTAATGTTCTGTGCGCGGTCCAACATTGATCACGTTACAACAGGCCATTTGCATACTTTTCCGCTCAGAGTAAGATATTATTCACGTGCCAGCCCAAGGGTAGAACGCAGTGAATGGCCATATTGTTAAATTTTGATGTGCTCGAGGTTTCTTTTTTTTTTTTTTTTGAGATTTCAATATTATGTCTCATTTGTCTGGTAAGCCCGACCAGTCAACATGCAGTTATTGATTCAAAGAGCAGAAAAATGGCCTAGCCATTTTTTAGCTTTGCTTTTAGCAAGGAAGACCCCAGCTCAGCCTTCAAAGCTTGGATTTTTTTATAACTGTAACTTCAGCACATGCGAACAAACTGGCCATTTTTATTTCTAGTTCGTGTCTCTCTGCTCTGATTATTCAAGAAAAAGGAAAGCGTCAAGATAAAACGACTTCCTGCTGGCTATCCCACGAGTGAAAAATATTACCATCTCTAGGAGAATTTATCTTCATTTCTCTTCCTTGTTGATTTTACTTACTCTAAGCTACTCCAAAAGTTCGAGAGGAAATTAATTCCTAACAGCAGACATGACATATTTACTCAGGGTTATTCTTTTTTTCTCTCTCTTTTGAGAGCTCCAATACGAACGGGATATCGCATAGATTTGTGAAACTCGGCGCATTCTTGTGGCTTGTGCAGGGCATTCTCAATGTTATGCCGTCGTTCCGCTCGTTTTATCGCCACATTTTGTTTTTTTGTTTTTTTTTCAGTTCATTTCGAATCATACATCCACATAATGACCAAATCTGACTGCTGTCATAAGGAAGGCTCTAATGCTTTCTCCCAGTTATCTATTAAGGGGTAAGGGGCTTTAGTCGTACACAACGCCACAATACTATGGCCGACCAAATAGGGCCTTCCACCGAGCTGTTGGCCACTTTGCCGGCAGGCCTGTCTGTGCCTTCCCGTGGTTCTAGCACTGTCTAGTTTGTCTTCTCCTATTGCGTGTTTGTTTGCTCATGTCCGCATAGTGCAACTTTTTTTTTTGTATTAGAAGCCGTAGTTTCATACTGTTATTTGCGCTAATATTATTTACGTTTAACTTATTTCGTTTAATGAAATATTTGGAAATTTTGAAAAGCTGTACTATTGAAGGTGGTTTTTTTGCTGGCTGTATTAGCCCAAATGTTTCCTAGCGGTCTGCTTCCATATTAGAAGGAAACAGCTTTTTTTTACATATATTTTACTATGTGTCTTATAATATATATACGGACTATACAAGTGTGCAAAAACACATAAGATATGGCAGGTACGCATACAGCCATCTGTTACAAGGAGATACGTGTTAGCATGCATTGCCTTAAAAGCATGCAGTATTTGTGCATTTTGCAGTATCTTTAAAACTTCCACGCTGTAGGTATTTGCGGTGCGCATAACTATGTGAACAGCAGCTCTTGCGTCATCTACGAAGAAGGCGCGAACGTCGCCTAATATGTCCTCACGTTTCCCAGCATGCATCTTGCTTCCTGCAATTTTCCTAGCTACTACACGCACATAAAGAAAAGCTGCATGATACAGAACTAGGAGATTTTACGAGGTACAGTACCAGATGCTGCCTTCAAACACTAACAAAAAAAAAATAAGAGAGATATCATGTCATCAGCGTCGTGAGAACGTGAAAGGTGAAATTCTACGATGTACTTATGTTAGAGAGACGGAGTCGAGAGCAGCGGTCCGTACAACAGTGCGCGAAACCGAGGCTTGCGTGTAACAGAACTGATCGCAGCTGCTTCGCTAGCATCCCCCCCCCCCCTACCCCTCGCTGACGAAGACGGAGCGCTGCCGAACCTCTCCCGCTGAGAACCGGGAGGCAATATCTCGAAGCCCACACTTTCCGATCGCTTTGAATCAGGCTCTTCTATTCGAGGACCAAGCAGCCTCTTCCTTTCCCCATCTTCCTTACATTCGTCAACAGCAGGGACGTGCAACGGAGGTCGGACGAAACAAGACTGATCTCTCGGCGCGCGATAACAGCTTTCACGAGCGATCCCCCCCGTGCTGTCCTCACCGGCATCTCACTGATAGAAAGGACAGCCAAAGCGGTTGTTACGGGAACAGAGGGATGGAGCAATCAGCCCTTCGGACAATGGGAAGGCGTCTGGTTCGTTTCTGGAAGGAGAGCCTTGAACCAAGCGGAGGGGCTATTGTTCGTTTTATTTCTTACGAATAATAAATTTTCTTCACCCGTATAAGTGCGACAGCGACATGCGAATGGATCACTTTAAGTGGTTAGATGAATGCTGCACAATGCACAGATTTTGCAACTCCGTTCGACGTGTGCATTTGAGAGAATGGTGATGGCGTGGGGAGCATGGAGCCGGAGTCGGGAAGACAGGATGGTGTTTGGCGCTAGAAATTTCTGATGTAATCGCATGTCGTCATGTTTCCGCCAGCTCCAAAAAGTGTAGCGCCAGATGAGCTGCTCCGTAATCGGGCTGCTTATTATTCCCCAATGTGATGTGGCGGAGTACCCGCGCCAGTTTTACTGGTATGATAATAAACAATAGAGATATGCCCACTTACGTTTACAAATAGTGTAGATGCTCCAAGACATTATTGCTACCTCAAAAGACGTGACAGGTCACCGTAAAATGAGTTCAAGGCGCCACTCATCGCATTACTCATTTCTCGCGCATTTACATTGGCCTGCCGATGTCTTGGACCATGGCCGTAATCATTTTAGAAAAGGAATCCCTCGCTTCCTTTATGGAAAGAATTTGGTACCTTATTTAACAATTTTCCTTTGCGCAAAAGGAAGAAATGCACCTTAATGACATAATTAAGGAAGGAAATTTACAATAAGAAGGCGCTTCTGGCCTGCTGCTTCACACTGTAGGGAAGGATGTAGGGAAGGCGTTTGGTTACGTTTATGAAGTTTATTGTTCACAATACGTTTATGAAGTTTAACGTTCACAAACGACTCAAGCTATTAGAGACGCCGTAGGGGAGGCCTCTGAGCGTTTCGACCGTCTGGGGGTCTTTAACGTGCACTGACATCGCACAGAATACAGGCGCATTGCTTTTCGCCTCCATCGAAAAGCGGTCGCCGCGGCCGGGATTCGATCCCGCATCCTTGGGCAGAGCTGTCGATTGCACTAAAACCTGCACCAGTGCGGCAGGGGAAGGAAGTTGAGAAAGTGTTTATGGGAGGAGAGGAAGTCATAATGCAGCTCGACATATGCAGACAAGTTCAGTTATGTTTCGCTCTGGTCAGCGAATACGCTCCAAGGCGTCCACATCATGAAGCACTCTAACAGCAACCTGAATGTCTAGTAGATGAAAATTTATATCTTTAGCTACTGTATCCTTGCGGGAACTTGAGTTTGGGCACTAACTAGGTTAACCTCGGTTATTCCACTTCAATCAGGTTTCATAAAAATTGAGTTCGACACGGCCTCTACCCAAACTTGGGCCGTTGTGGCGATGTATTGTGGCTGAGCATAAAATAGAAAACACGGAGTTGCAACTGCAGGATGTCTGGCGCTAACTCCATGGATGCGTTTTTATTGTTCGTGATTTTAAAGATATTTCCTGTTTGTCAAACGTCGTCAGTCTCAACTTTGGGCACAAGTCTAAAACGTACTCTTTGATAAAGAGAGTTCTAACCACTTGTTTCATTTGTACCGTATCAAGCGACACCCAGCGTTATTCTAAGACTCTTTGGCGTTTGAAACGGCCGCTACGGTGCAGGATGTTACCGCAGTCGACAATCAATAGAGAGATTTAGCATACCGTGATTCGCGATCCGCCACCGTGATCCTCTACCGCTCGTGGGCGGGGCGTACAAGCTGATTGGTTCCAATGCGGCAGGTCTATGTGCCGACATCCAGTATGTGGCGCCATCTGTCAGCATCAGTTATATGGACATGCGCCGTGGAACGCGCGGTGGCGGATCACGGTAGCGGATCGCGGATCACGGTGCGCTAAATCTCTCTAATGGCGGAGAGGTCTAGCACAGCGATCCTCTTTCCTGAAAGTGTTCCTCTATTCAGTGAATTCAAGGCGTGCAGTTTGACGAAATTAAAATATTTAAAGCGTTTTGGAATATTTTGGGACTCAATATTTCTCATAGTTTTCCAAATTCGACAAAGTTTCTTAGCTCCGACAGGGAAAAAAATGTTTCAATTAGATGATTCCGCGTATAACTGAGCGATCTTTCGATCCCAGCAAGCAGGGCCATTGGTCGAACACAGACGCAGACACACTGTGCTTCGGAACGCATTTTAACTGTAATGAAACAAAGTATTTCTTTCTCTGCGAAACTAGGATTTCATGATTATGTAAATCGGGAATTATTATTGATTAAAAAATCCCATAATTAGTTAGAAATTTACCTTTTCGTATGTAGTAAACCTGTTTCTAATAAAACTTTAGCTAATATCTATGCCCCGTAAATTTTAATTCTCGGATTTCGAAAAAAAAAAGCACAAATAAAAATAGCCTTGCTACGACACGATGGCGATGCAGTTCATAACACAATGGCCAATATATAAAAAAGAACTGAACAATGGTAAATGGGGTACGCCTCAGTTCGCAGATGAGCCAACGTTTCAAGTGGACTTGTCTTCGTCTGGGCATGCCCAGACGAAGACAACTCCACTTGAAACGTTGGCTCATCTGCGAACTGAGGCGTACCCCATTTACCATTGTTCAGTTCTTCATACCGTGCAAACCATCTTCTTCCTTTCGTTCTACCTGAATGGCCAATATAGTGAGCTGCTGAGCAGAAACCTCTTGCTTTCAGCTTTAACGGCCACGTGCTACTTAGCCATTTAACAACGCTGTCAAAGATCGCTGAAGCACACCATAGAACAAAGAACCAAATAAGAACGTTTCTGGGCAGCGTATTGTCTTTCCTGTGCGCTTGAGACTAATCGAAAGCTTTTTTAATGGTAGAATTGTTATTTTTTTAGTGGCCTGCTTCTTTAAAAACTGTTTACTTTTGAAGAATAGTGAGGGTGTCTATAACATTTAGTAACAAATCCAAGTTGTGTCTTGACCACAGCGATCCGTTTCCTGCCTTGCAAGGCCCCACGCTGCTGCCATGGCATGTTCATATCATAGTATATATAGATCATCGTTTGTGAAGTTATCGCCATCTGAGTGACGCAGTATACAAGTGGTTGCTCTATCGGTGTGTCTGAAGCCGTAAATCACCGTTTGTTCCCCCCTCTCTTTTTTCATTTTTCTCATGAGACGGCGAGATTTTGGGAACAGCCGGGAATTAAGGAGTTAAAGATTCGATGGAACCCTTGGCAATATAAAGTTTCTTGGCGGCCAACTCTTCTAATAGCAGATATTGTATCTGCCCGGAATAAAACTGAGCGAGGATCGTGGCTGTAACTTTTTTTCTCGATCATATTCCCCTTAATCTCAACGTCCTTTCTTTGCTGGGACACTTTTTTCTGCGTGTCCAGCGAAGCCAGGCCGGTAGGAAGGCAGGCTACGAAAGTGGCGATAGGAAACGCTACCGTCCCGAGGAATCTAAGGAGAACAGAAGGGCTGCGGCTGGGCTTTTTACGGGTCAGTTATTCTTCGAGCTACAGCCCGGACGGAAACTGGGGTACGAAAGAAGGGGATGGGAGGGCATCGCGCTAGCCTGTGCCAAGTGCCATCAATTTCTACGCCGTCGGCACGTGCCCGAAACCCGAAACTGCGAACACCAGTATCTCTGCGCGCCCTCAACGACCTCTCGCGGATGAAAACGACACGCCTGAAAAGAGAGATGGTTTGGGAGGTAGTAGGGTAGGGAGCGTCGATACGGGAGAAAACAGCAATCTCTGAACGCGGACACCTTATCTATCTAAGCACCGCTCTTTCCCACTTCCCCGAACCATGTCCTTTTATTCAGTTCTCTCTCTCTCTCTCGCTTGTGTAGTGATTTGAGCCTAGTGAGTTTGGCTCCCTGTCTCTTTTTCCCACCTCTCGATAGCTTCTGGGGTTCTACAGGAGTGGATGCAACAGAAACTTCGTAAAATGAGAGCATAAGGGCCAGACGATCGCGACCGGAGAAAGGAATGGAGACAGGAGAGATATGTCGTCACGTTAGGAACAAAGTAAACAATGAACCTTGGCAAAGCGGCAATGCCAGAGCCTCCTAAGAGACAAAGGTGCAGAGGAAATGTATTTGGCACATTTCTATTGTGATACAGTCGTTTGCCGTAACGCAGCTCCCTCCCCCCCGCCTCCCTCTCCCCTCTGCGCCGCCTTCACAAACGCCCAACTTTTCTTCCCTAGCTGGTATCCTAACTGCCTCTCCTAGCTTTCCATTTTTTTTATTACGTCTTCTTCCGTGCTCCCGGTCTTTATTCTTTTTCCCTTCATGCCCTTTCTTGTTCCTATTTCCCCCAAATGTGAACGCATTTCCCTTCTGCCTTGTGGGCGAGTTCCACTGCTGTCGAGGTGATCATGAGGACGCGTTTACAAGAAGCATGCGGGGAAAAGGTGATTTTACGGAGGAATGGCTTGCATGGTTCGGAAAAAGAAAAATAAACAGTAGGAAAGCTGGAAAAGGAGTGAAGAAACGCGGTCCGAGCAGAGCTAGGCAGCGTCGAGAAGAGTAGTTGTCATCGCCCTACCGGGGTTTCGTCCCGCTATGTGATTCGTGTCTCTTTCGTAAGGCTACTGTAAGCTCGACGAAGCAACTCCCCACAGTTACCCCCTCGTTTACCTTACATTTTTACTGCTTCCTTCCTATTTTTCTACACCCTCTCACTCTTGTCACCCTTCTTGTCTGGCTGGCTGCGTCGTGTTATGGTTTCATTTTCTCGGGAGACCAATTTCTTTAGGAGACGTGGATAGCGCGTTTCCTTGGCTGTTCGTTTTATTTTCTTTCCTTTCTTTTCGGTGGTTCCGTTGCACTTGGCTTCGCTTGTTTCACCCTTAATGCCGGCGTCCCCCTTATGGTGTCTTTTTCGTCCTCTTCGGTAAACCAGAGAAGCGCTAAAAGAAGGAAAAGTGGCAATTTGTAAGGGATGGCGTCATGGCTTGCCGCCTTTGCGACGACCAGAGTTTGGCCGGAACGTTATTACGGGGTCGCCGCACCGAGGCCCTCCCGCCTTTCCGCGTTGCTGGACTTGGGCTGGTTTTGATTAAAGGTTACGAAAAAAGAAGCCGTTAGCGAGGCCTCGGAATGGACGTATACAGTTGTCTGACGTCATTATTCTCCCCTTTAATGTGCGGGATAGAATGACAGATGAGGCTTGATGCCACAAAACGATTCTCGAACATCGCTTATTTCTCCAGGCGGCCACCATAAATGTGCAGGCTTTTGTTCGCACTTTGCTTCCCTTTATCTTTGTTTTGTTTGTTGTGGACTAAATAATATTGGTCAAAGAAGTCGCGTCTTTGTAGCAAACTGAATCCCATGCAGTATCCAATGTGTAGCATACGAAATGATGTGACACATTGTAGGATAGACGACGCAATACACGAAATGGTGAGACACGACATGGTCAAATTAAAGGCCGTTCAGGAAACTAATGGTGTTGTTGCCGGCAAGCGTTTTCAGTGGTGCTGAATAAAAAAACAATGACTGTTTTAATCCGCGCTATATCTAGAGCAGCACAATGAAGGCGGTCACAAGAGGAAGCTTTGTGCAATATTTTCATTAGGCCACTTGTAAGCACCCAATGGCAGAAAATTATAAGAGGCTTTCTATCAGCATTCTTACAAAAAATGTCTAAACTTCCAAAGTGCAACAGAAGTTTCCTTCTGTGGTTTGTCCTACGCACACCGCAATAAAAATCATTGTGGTGTATTTTAAGTAACTGATAGGGAACTATGAAATAATGTGAGATACGTTTATGAACAAGTGAATAGAAAATATTTGAACTTCCGCTACGTAGCCAGCGTTTGCTGCTGAAGTTTCTCCTGCACTTATAACGAGTAATTAGGCTAATTAGGTCTGTCAGTGGAAATAAATGGGGTGCGTTTCTGAAAATTACTGGGGCCGATACTAGTAGGCTGCCGAGAGAATATCTGAGGATATATCGATTGTTAGGATAAAATTATACAATACACGAAAAAAAAATACATTTGACAACCTTTTCCGGGAAACTCTCTGATGTCTCTGGGTAGAACTGCCACTACGGTACAAAGGCAAGGCGTTGACTGCTGATTTATTTCAACCTGATACGCCGAGCGGTCATAGTCAGATTCGACTTTAAAAAATGCGCCAGTTTTCCCTCCGAGGAGGCTATTCAATCAGTGGCGCGTCAGCAGATTTTCACGACGCCATGGTCAATTCAGTTAAGGCGTAGCGAAACCCCTGTACACTGCCTACCCTTTGTTGTCATCTAGCAGGTCTAACTGGATTATCCGAAACACCATGAAATATGCCGACGTCATTGGCCGCAATTGGTCCTGGCGGGCAAAAGTCAGCTCTGTCTTCAGCTGTACCTGGCTATAGACACGCCAGCACGCAACCGAGAGCAACTGCAATCTGCCGCTGAGGCCGCCATCACCCTCGGCCGTGTCACGTGGCCTAATGATGTCACCCAAGCCAGCGCTCGACCATGCCGCCTGTCAACTGCACCAGCGAGAACACCTGCCGGCTCGGCCGCCTCACGTGACCATTCACGGACCAATCAGTAATCGGTCATGCCACGTGATCGTCTCATGCCATTGCATTATCGATCAAACAGCGACTTGTATTGCTTACGCAGGTCCGATCGCATTAAAATCTTTGAGAGAATCCCAAGCAAGTGAGCACTTGGAAGCGAGTAGGAGCTGTGCTCGTAACGCAAGCAGCTGGTGAAGTGGCAGCCACTTTTTTGTAACCGGCCATCTTCTGCGCAATACTGGTAGCTCAGCCAAAATACACTCGTCCACTGGACGGGACACGACACGTGGATAATAAAATGCAAACTCTCGATCGGCAACTTCTTTTCTCGCTCACTCAACTTGGCTCCATTTCAGCAGAGTTTTAAGAAAATTGAAGCTAAACGTCTTCAGGACGTCCACACCTGGCCTCCTTTTGGCGCAAGGAGCGCCAGCTTCAAATTCGTGCAGATCAAATGCGAGTGGAAACGCTGGGATGCAGTTACACGTTCAATGCCATGATGTGCCCAAAAAAAACAATGTACCACAAAGAAATATTTTGTATTTTTTGTGCAAAAGATTGTCTTTTCTATCTTTGGTTTGCGTGTGGCAGCCTGATAGCTCCACAGAAGACATAATGGCGTCCCATCTCACATAGAGTTGGTTCTGGTCTTCACTCGACGGGAGGATAGAACTACAAAAAAAAAGAAAGAAAAAAGACTTCAGAGGCAAGAGACGGCGCTCAACTTCTGGACTCCTTTGAATATCAAAACACGGCCATCTTTAAGGCATGACTTTGCCTCGATCAAAGGGCAACTAAATATTCCTTAGGCGACGTTATGGAATCAAGCTTGCTGTCTTCTGCTTGCTCGGTTTTACTGCATCTTGGTCAATATTTGAAAAAGCTTCGCGTTTCTATAGTGTAACTCGCCACGCGCTTGCTTTGAAAGTACGGGAGACCAAATAGGGCGAATGCTGGAACAGCAATGAGTGCATTACGCGTAAGCTTAGCCCAAGTCTTAAATCTATGCGTATTAGATGTGTGGCGTTAAGACTCGTTCTCGTCTTCTCCAAGATGGGAACAGCAAGAAACTCCTGGAATTTCGGGAGCCAGATTAGTTTTCCCCAATCCTTACCGGCAAGCTGTTGCGTTAACACGCTATACGATGTTAACATCCTTTGTAACTATTTATACCTCCCTGGCAGTCATCTCAGCTCTCTGACCTTCAGCTACTGATATTAGGGCGATTAGGTACGTGTTCCTTCATTGGCGGTTTGAAACTTGGGCAAAAAACTACATTGTGCGAAGAAAATTACTCCAATATGTGCTTTTGCGTGTCGATTACGTTAGCTGCAACTTCACTTGAAACTGAACACAATCGTTACGTCTTTTTCTCCGCGTCCATTTATCTTAGGTAAATAATTTTATGCTTGGCGCATACGCGTGGCACTTGTTCGCGTTTCTGATGTTTGCCAAATGTTAGACGTCATTCACACTAGGAGCCTCAGAGAAAGAGCGCATTATTTTTATT
>JAJIZL010021304.1:102253-114304 GCA_023969395.1 Amblyomma maculatum
GAGTGAGTGAGTGAGTGAGTGAGTGAGTGAGTGAGTGAGTGAGTGAGCGAGCGAGCGAGGGAGCGAGGGAGCGAGCCAGAGCTCTAACTAACCGCAATGCAGGCCACCAATTATTTCTAACTTATTTTTTTTTTGTAACAATCTGCATAACTCGAGTGCGCTGAAGCTGCTGCATGAAGCTTCAAAGGGGTATGCACAGATTTTCGAGAGCTCCATATCAACTAAAATTTTCAGCGTAACACCACCCAGTGGTTTCCGCACGCGGAGTTGAAGAACTCCACCCAGTTTATTTTAACAAAAAGGAGCGCCTTTGAAATTGGAGGCACCACCTGCCGAGAGAAACTCCAAGCAAATTGGTTTTCTGCTCCGGCTCGTCTTTAAAAAAAAAAAAAAAAAAAAAAAGAGCATGATGGTTCTTACCCTTCTTTCATTCTTATTATTTTTTTCCCTTCAGTCATGATCTGAACTGAATCCACTGTACACACATGAGAAGAAATAAAAGGGCGGATGCCATGTCGGGCCTTTCTTTCAGATCAGTGGGCTGGGCTCCTGCCGAGCTTTTTCATAGATTAAGGGAAGTTGGGTCGTTGGGGCGCAACCTGAAGGGCAGATGGAGACTCTGAATGTAGTGTCAGAGAAAAAAGAACGCTGAAATAAACTATGACAATGCGTTTTCTCTAAATAGCCTACTTCAGTTTCATCTTATGTTCGCCAGCCGCCAGTGAGTTCTGGCTCAGCAAATATTTGTCTATGCAGCCCTGCTTTTCCATCGAACGGAGCTTTTTGCGTCACAGGGGTCAAAAACAATCTTTTCAACCACTATTCTATACATGTAATGTTCGAAGAAATCTTGTGCGTGTGTAGCGATATCGATATGACTTTGGAGTTCTGCGCTCACGACGTCTAGTGCGCGGTGTGCAGGCATTAGAGTTTTAGCTTACCGTGATCTGCGATCCGCCTCCGTGGCTCTCTACCGCGCGTGGGCGGGGCGGTCAAGCTGATTGGTTCCGACGCGGCAGGTCTGTGTGCGACATCCAGTATGTGGCGCCATCTGTCGGCGTCAAGGGGGGTCTGGGCATGCGCAGTGGAACGCGCGGTGGCGGATCCCAGTAGCGGATCGCGGATCAAGGTAAGCTAAAACTCTCTATTATTAAACTTTCCGGCTCAGCGGTGACTGCAGCGTTGAACTTCTTGGTTATTATTGTTAGTATTGGAGAACCATATAGTTATCACACCAACAACATCTATGGCGACTTCTTTTTTTCCCGCGGAAACGGGGAGCGAATGATATCGTTCATTTAGGGACTTGTATCCTCCAAACTGGCCCTACTCACCTACTTAAGAAAGCCGGCATGCTGAGTTTGGAAAAAACGCGCAGTACTAGCACGCCTGAAATTTCTGTATCAACTCGTGCGTAACCACTTTAATATAGATACATCAAAGTACATCGTCATCGAAGATACAAGACTCACACGCTATAAACACTCTTTAACTATAAATGAATTTTTTTGCCGTTGTGGCAGTTTCAAAAACTCATTTTTCCCCCTTGCAATTAGAGAGTGGAACACTTTGAAACCATCACTAACACAAAGTTAACACTGGATGAATTTGTAAACCTAGTGGAAGATCATTTACACACAAATTCATGAATATTAATCCGAACAGTTTCCTTGTTAGCATACATTGATAACTTGCAAATTGCACTAATCCCTTATTGCTTTGTTATTTCCATTTTATGTCCATACATATACCTTTTTCTTTATTTTTCATGTATCAACAGTTCACTGTAGTTTTTACTGTACACTGATCATTGTCTTGCTTCGTTTATTTCTGACCGCAATCTTCCTTTCATTTTAAATTATTGTCCCTGTCGTTGAACGTGTTCCAAATATTGTCTGACTTTATGTATGCGTTTTGTGCCCTGCCTGTAACGATCCCGCCCGGGATTGACAGTATTCCTAAATAAATAAATAAATAAATAAATAAATAAATAAATAAATAAATAAGATAATGAACTTTTCACATCGATTCTTTTCGCCAAAGTTTCTGTTCAAGGTAGTACTTAGGCAATGGTTAAACACCACACTGCACATGACTCTGGCTCCTATTGTTGCTTGCATTCAGTGAACAAAAGCTGGCTATTTCACACAACGCAGGCTGTCATTACTGTCATTCATTTAAGAATAAAGTCCACCATGACTCCAACTCTTTGCTGTGAACGGGTCTGAAGTTGGGTGTAAAGTTTAATGAAAAGAAAGATTCCTAAGACTGCAAGACTAGAAAACTCTACAGATAAGCACCAGAGGTGAACTTGATTTGCATAATGATGCGGTACTATACCAGACACCAGAGAATACAGCCAGGAATAGTTGGCTTATCGCGAACTGCTTTTTTTTTTTTTTTTTGAAGTGTGATAAGCGAAGTACTCGTTGTCGCAGTAAACGAAAGAAAAAGAAGATAGATTCTACGATGGGCTTTAGAGGGGCTGAAACTTCGACGTACACTTCCCGATACTCGTCCACATCGTCCCTAAGCAAGTTCCTTGCTTGAATTATCTTTTTCGTTGCCACCGAGCTAAGCCTCTTCTGAAATGGCGCTTCTCAGCAAGAATGCGTATTCGACGATCGCCTCGAGAAGATTACGTTCTCCCAAGATTTTTCGCGCTCCCTACTTATCCTCTTTTTTCTTTTCGTTCCTTTAGGGTCTTTTTGATTTAGGCTTTGTTTTGTTTTCTTTTCTGTCATTTTTCTACCTGGCATCGTTCGCTTGCAAATTCCATTGAAAACGGAAAGAATCTAAAAAAGTGGTACCTATCGCAAGTATTCTGTGGACAAATTAAATATTTGGGATAAAGAGAAATCGTTACAGGGATAAAATTAGGCTTTTTTTGTTGTTGTTTTTCATATGCATTGCACTTTGTTTTCTGAAATATCTTTTTTGTTAATTATTTAGGTAGAATGGTTCAGACAGAAAATTTGTGTGGGGATAGAGGACCGAGTTGCCGTATTCATGAAAAGTGGCTTCTTTTTTTTTTTTTTGTCTTACATTTCGAGCCTTGTTTTCTAAAACCTCTTTCCGTCTAACAATTTGGAACAGTTGAAACGGTGAACTACTTTAGAGGGACTAACGTAAACTTATAACGCCCATTTTGGTTAACCTTTCAGGACAGGTTTAGCATACGAGTAGGGGCACGAGTAATTCAAATAATATACGAGCAAGCGAGTAATTGCGTCATCAGACAGTATCCTCGCAAGTTACAGGTTGATTCTCGCTCGAGCGTGATAAGACATCAACATCAGCCGCGCTAAATATGACTGCTTTACGTACAGTAAGTGTGTATTGCAAAGCAGTGCGAGCTGAGCTTATCGGGAAAGTTTTGGATCTATGTTCTCATTGGGATGGAAGCATTTCTCGCTCTACTTCTTCGCGTTTGGAGCTTTGCATTCAAAAGCACAAACAGCTGGATGCCTCCTATCTCCTTAGTCAAAGTATCGTACAAGGCGTACACGTATCAAGTCGTACGTCCTCATCATCATCATCAGCCTGACTATACCCACTGCAGGGCCAAGGTCTCTCCCATATTTCTCCAATTAACACGATTCTGTGCTAGCTGCATCCACTTGACCCCTGCGAACTTCTTAATCTCATCCGCCCACCTAACTTTCTGCCGCCCCCTGCTACGCTTTCCTTCCCTTGGAATCCAGTTTGTTACCCTAAGCGACCATCAGTTATCCTCTCTTCGCACTACATGTTCTGCCCATGCCCATTTCTTCTTCTTAATTTCCACTAGAATGTCGGTAACTTGAGTTATTTCTCTGACCCAGTCTGCACGCTTCCTATCTCTTAATGTTACCCCTACCATTTCTCGTTCCATAGCCCTCTGGGTTGTCCTCAACTTAAGTAGAACCCTCTTGGTTAGCCTCCACGTTTCAGCCCCATAGGCGAGTACAGGTAAGATGCAACTGTTGTATACTTTCCTATTGAACGATACCGGTAAGCTGCTAGTCATACGTACAATTTCTGTCAAAGGTTTAAGAGCCTAGGGGTTTGCTTCCGGGGTACATCTTATGGATCGTTGTAGATGCTTAGTGTTCCATGTCTCATGAAGGTAAGGCGATTTTTTTTTTCTTTCACCCTTTCTAACGGGAGTTATTTGAATTTATAGATGGACTGGATGGGTTATAAAAGCTTCCCCTTTGAAACGAGGCGATGGCTGTTTTCACAATGCTCGTTTTTTTTCTCTCTTATATCTTGAATGATGTTACACCAATGCTAGAGGATCGCAGCTAGACGCTTTAAAAGCAGATTTCTTGAGCTCTTATTCTCTGAAAAAGGCTGTACCTTTATTAGCGCATCGATCTAAATATTACGTAGTCGAACTCCCACTATTATACCAGAGGTCTGCAGTTTGTCGTCTACTCAAGCTGCTTTTACGGCCTTTCAATATGAGTATAAACCGTTGTGCATCAGCGAACTGTACATGGGCGTAGACAGCTTGCTGCGACTTCTCTGCGTCGTTTTTTACTGCTGAACACAGCAGAGAATGGCTCTGTATTTATCTGGCCCGTTTGTTCCATTATTCACTTTCACAGCGGAGGTACTGCCCTATCTAATTGTGCTGCATATCTGACTTTCAACCCTATTCTTCTGTCTCTTGTTTCGTTCTTGCAGGCCTTAATATGTACTTTGATTTGATTTAATAACCAGTTTGTTTATCTATACCTGCGCCCCGCCGCCGTGGTTCAGGGCTTAGGGCTCTCGACTGCTGCCCGCGGTGGTCGCTTTTCGAAGGAGGCGAAACGCAAGGAGGTAGTGTAACTGTGCGATGTCAGTGCATGTTAAGCATCCGCAGTTGAAAGAATCTTCCGGAGCCCTCCACTACGGCGGCGTTCCTCGTAGCTTAAGTTACCTACGGGTGTTAAACTCAATTAAACCTATTTATATTCGCTCTGTGATCTCATGATTGCAGCATTAAGCTATTGGTCATTCTGAACGAGCGCGGAATGTATACGTGGGGCGGAAAGTATGGAATGTATTACTAGCACTACTGAGACTTGTTTTGGTACGTGACCATCAATGAACGATTCGATGTTCCAATATGTGTGAAACCATCGAAGCAAGGAGCCGTATCGCGTGTTTATCAATACATTGCCATTTGTGATAGTCTGTGCATTTAAACAAATGCCGTAATGTAAAAGATAAAAAGGAAAGGAGGGGGGGGGGGGGGAGGCACGTTTCGTTATTTTTGCGTTTAAGCAGTCCTTTGCACAGAAGAGCCGCCACAGTGAAAAAAAAAAAAAATTCCAATATTCTTACTCTAATGGTGCACCCCCAGATTGAGAGAATATTTTCTCTCACATGCTCTCTCTTTTCTTACGATTCTCTCTCCGTGGTTACCACTGTGCCTGGCCAATAACCGTACTACAGCGCGTTTAAACGCGTCTACATTTCGCATAGGATGCGCGGATTCGTGTCACGCATATGCATGATTTGCGGTACCAATTCTTATCTATTTTTGAAGGACACTAGAATAGGACGAGAGGAGTCTATCATGCTTCCAGTGCGGATTAGCTCTTTCGCCCGCCAGATGACAAATAAAATGTGTGTGTGTGTGGAGGGGGGGGGGGGGGGGGTGAGGGCAAAGGGCGCCTTAGCGAATGGGCGCTTTCCAGCAAGAAACAATGGAGACCCTTCGCTGAAAATATTAGCCTCGGGCAAACGCCTGCACACAAAAGAAGCCGAACACCGCTCTGACTACTCCGCACTTCCTTTGTGTACGCCAGAGTCGTTATCACCGGCGCTAACATCCAGTAAACGTTTTGAGAGGGTCTGCTTTCGATTAGAGCCCCCTCCCCTTTTCTCCCTCCGTTTTTCGTCTCCTCTCCCAACCCTATCTTTCGTCAGTTTTTGTGCTTTCCGATCGCTTTTGTTCTGAAGATTGGGCTCTTTGACGTGGATGAGTTCGGGCTGCACGTGCTTTGTCTGCAGGCCACAACGGTGCAGCGTCGTGCAAGATACGATGAGCTTGAGACCACGAAGGAGCCCGAATGGGCGAGGTTGTTTGAGCGTAACAACAGCCTTCTGGTTAGCCGGAACCGTGGTTACGGTGTAGTTAAGGCCCATTAATGCCGGGAGAGGGCAAAGGCGTCAGCAGTGAGGATGCGGTCATTCAAGTGAAGGACGCGGGATCGGGGCTTCGCTCGTAGCCTCCGCATCGCTGTATGCATTTCAGTGGGACAGACTATCGAGGAGACGAGTGGATGGCGAGAAGGAAGATATAAGAAGTGGAAAGGGTAGTGGAGGGAAGAGTTCTTTTTAGAAGAAGCTCCTATTGCCGCGTGACTGGGATCAATCTCGAGCGGATTGTCTGCACCCTCTCTATCGAGTAGAGTGTACACAAACGTGACGATGATGTGTTCCGACGAGCGTGAATACGAAGAAGAAAAAAGAACTCTATTATACGTAAGAGGTCCTTCCCACTCGAACGCGTTGCTGATGACGTTTCGAGAGGAAGCGCAATCGTGGAGTACTCTTGGACACGCGATGGAGTTCACGCCTTTTGTTCGCCGGTCACCGGCTCATCGCTCTTCTGCACTCAAACAGGCAACCACCATCTAATGAAGAATGATTATATCCTCAATATTGAAGCCCTGGCTATTGCATCAAACTTGAAAACAACATAATAATACCCTGTTATTCTTTACAATTTGGAGTTGCGTAAGTGTGGATGTGGTTGTGGTTGTGTTTTTTGTGGGGTTTAACGTCCTAAAGCAACTCAGGCTATGAGATATGCCGTAGTGGAGGACTCCGGTAATTTCGACTACCTGGGGTTCTTTAACGTGCACTGACATCGCACAGCACATGGACGCCTTGCTTTTCGCCTCCATCGAAAAACGGCCGCCGAGGCCGGGATTCGATCCCGCGTCCTTGAGAACAGTAGTCGAGCGCCGTAACCACTGCGCCACCCCGGCGGGGTAAGCGTGGATGTATTATGACCATTGTATTCATTCTATCGTGAGTGCTGATATGATTATTCATTCCAAGCAATTCTCTATAACATTGTTGATATGTTAGTTTCAGCTGTAATAATCTCAAATACATGCGGTTAATCAATAAGCTTGCTAATTTGAACACTTTCATACGCACAAGGCAAACCACTCAAAAGAAAGCCACCATCTTACTGGGCCTACTCAAGCTATTTTTCCACTATTCCCTATTACGTTTTCATCATTGTATTCAGTTTAACATTACCTAAATTCATCTAAACCGCAGCCATCTTACTGGGGCTGCTAAAGTTATTTGTTCACTATTACCTATTACCTGTTCATCATTGTACTCAGTTTAACATTACCTAAATTCATCTAAACCGCAGCGATACAAAGGTATGCAGCACTGAGGGTGAATTTCTAAACACCTGCCGCTTGCAAAATATAGGATGAGCAGGAGAATCATGGGTACAATTGCAGAAGGTGTAAAGGCGACACTACTATAAAGAAAAATTTAGTACACATTTGGATATGGTGATCCATCTGGAAAAACATGGCCTTGTCTGCATGTCGCCCTACTTGCTATTGACGACAAGCAAACACTATGCAGACATGGCCATGTTTACTTGTCCTTAAGGACAAGCAGATTCGAGACGAGGTAAGTCTTAGCCTTCCTTGTCGCGATTTGTGTCCACCGAAAAAAAAATTACATCAATTAACAAGAAGGTATAAAAAAGAAAACAGCAAGCTAATTTGTCACGTTCCATAATACTCTAAAAGGGGCCAACGCTGAAAACGTTATCGCAACTCTTTGAGCTGGACTGGCTTCTTGCGAGAAGGTGGTTATGGGGAACGTTTACACAGGTATCCTTCACGGATGTAGACCCCAAGAGCACAACTTGATGACGCTGTTGAGCTGACAACCCCCCCCCCCCCCCCCCCCCCCATTGTGCCCTCTCAGTTTAAAGAAACTGGGTTATCTTTCACGCTGAAGTCATGTTCATTGTGCAAATATTCTGCTGAAAAATGTGCATGGTCAGTACTCAGTTTATCACACTGGAAGGCAAAAGAAGTTAATGAAAAATGTGTATTCGTCACATAAACCCATGGTTACATCTTTTCAAACCCGACCATCGGCCACTGAGTGGAAAAGACAACAAAGGAATAGCAAATTTTACGTGAATAAGCTAAAGCGAAGAGAAAAGGACAAAGAATGTTTCTTTTTCATTGGTGCACGAATGACTTTATAGTTATGTCGATAAAAGAAATATTTGGTCTTAAGTGCTGAAAAAAAAATTGAATGCTAAAGCATTTTCACTCCTCGTGCAATATAATACATAAAAAAAACAGGCATTATGCTCATGCAATGGAGTTCTATCTGTTCAGCGCGGGGAACAAAGCTCAGTGGAGAAAAACGTATGACTTTAAACTTCACACATCACCGTTTAAAATTTTCATCTCATTCGTTCCTGTATAGATTCTGTGAGCGGCTAAAAAAACGTTAGAGGAAGTAAGCGCTCGTGTCTTGTCTCTGGTCTTCTATTTACTCTATGGATCATCAAGCACCCTCACCAGCCTGAAATTTTACCCGGTTCAGTGAAAAATGCCGACTCATCACCTTGGAAGTATGTTGTGACGCGAAATGAAAAAGTTGCGTCGGAGCCAAATGGCTGCCAAGGTCTCGTTCAGATATGCACTGACTGAATTTCTTTTTATTTTTCAAATATCTTTTCAGGGTGCCAGGCCGTGGGCGATTATGCAAAATGTGTTTATGCTTCGCTGTCAGGGCACTGGTCGGGCAATTAGCAAAGACGTGACAGCGAATAGCGAGGGATCTCATAACAATTTTACTACTGTGCTTTGGTTGCTAGCTGAGAGAAATAGGCTTAAAGATCAGCAAGTCTGCGGCGCACTAGACGGGCTTAAATATTGTTACGGACGACAAGGAAGAAGACGCGGGCAGTGGCGCGGGCAGGAGCGCTCGCACTAGGCCCGCCGCGAACATTCATTAAACGTCATCTACCATCGCCATCGGTCATGTTCTGTCTCCTGTCTTCATCGGCTTGCCGCTTCGTAACAATATCGTGCAGGCATCAAAAACATGGGCGTATTTCAGCATGCGAGACACGATATTTCCTTTAGTCCAGCAACGTTTATACATGGGCTCCCAGTGGTTCATATTGTGGCTCCATTTTTCACAAACTGCTGAACGGGGAGGGGAGGAGGGGTAGGGGGGAGGGGCGTCGTACGACTTGGCACGCACCACCGATCCACATGTCCGTCTTCCCCTACGCGCGTGCAGTGCCTTTATCTCTCTACTTCGAGCGTTTTGTTTTTAAAGAGCGTATAACTGTAATTCTGAGCGATATATTTCTCGAACTTTAATAACACGATAGGTTTTCACTCGCCGTAGAATACGAAGCCTCACTTTCTAAGTCATGAAATGTCCTGATTGGTCGAGAGAGTTGTGACGTCCACAAGATCACGTGACATCAAGGTATCAATCGCGTGTTGGCGCCAAATGTGAAAATGGTCCAACGACACCCCTAAAAATCAGCGAACCACGAAACTTCCGGTTAGCTCCCACAAAACGTTTGGGGGACATTTTTATATATATATATATATATATATATATATATATATATATATATATATAAAGGTAGAATTCTACCTTGAAGAAGGACGGTCCACCGTCCGAAACTGTTGGAATAAAATAGATAATCGGGAAAGTTGCGTGACATCCTGTTTGAATTTATCTCAGGCCCATTAGTAACAAGCAATCCATGTATATATATATATATATATATATATATATATATTCGAACAGGCCGTAGCCCCCAAATGGCCCACCAAATCGGTTGAGCCGCCCGAAACTTTTGGGATGATGAAGATGGCTTATTGGATGGATTAACGAAGTCGAATTAGAATAATCCTTAAATGACTAAAAGAATGGCGATTACGACAGATTAGTGGCAGGATTGAGGGGATATACCAAAAGGTGGGATTAGTGTTATGCGTCAAGTTAATCCAGGGAAAGATCCTAAAACATTCAAAATAGAGAAGACTCATGACAGACCACATTCCATTGCCTTACTTCTTTAAGGCACTCCTTCTGAAGCCACCGAGATCTTAAAGGGGTTTTATATTATGCGACTATGTATTTCTCATAGTATGTATGTGAATGGGCTCCTGAGGAGAGTTACGTGCTTCCTTTTTAACTATAATTGTCGTCACTCAGGTGAGCTTATTTGGCACGTCGAGTGATGCTAATTTCTTTGACATCTTTTTTAGTATTGTTTCAATTCTAAGGAAACGAAGCACAAGGCAAATTTAAAGCGATGCATTGTGACCTAATCTTTGCACAGGCAATCAGTAAGGTAGTAGTAATATCGTTCCTAAGAAAAACAGTTTCTTGGGCACAAATATGCTTAGCAAGCAGAAACAGGTCGGAGAGTCGAATCCCAGCCGCTGCAGTAACTTTTCGATAGAGCTCAAAAGCAAAGTGCCCGTGTGCTGTGCGATGCCAGAGCGTGTTAAAGAACCCCATCTTGTCAAAATTTGAGGAGCCTACTAGTATGACGTACCTCATAACCTGAGTCATTTTTGGACGTCCAACCTTATAAATCTTATACAATAAGTAGAACCAACCAACTTTGACCCTGGCCATGGTCGCAGATTGCGATGAAAGCTTAACACTTCACAAAAGTTTAATTAAAGGTAAAGTAAGTTGATTTAAAGCTAAAGAAGTGAGCAGTGTCTATCAAAATTCTCGGCGGGCACTTGACCGCACCGTAATGGAAGGGAGGAATCTGGAAGCGAGAGAAGAAAGAGATAGAGGCGCCATAGTGGAGGACTCCGGAGTAATCTCGACCACCTCGGGACGTTTAACGGGCACTGACACCGCACAGCAGACGGATGTTTTTTGTGTTTCGCCTCCATCGTAACGCGCCCACCGCGGTCATGTTCGAAGCCGTGTACCCGTGAATGTAGGTGACGTAACGATTCTGTGACGAGCGTCTTAACCACTGATCCACTGCGACCGATACAAACGCCTCACTCCGCACTGGTTTCGTGAAGAAAAACGGTCGCACTTATCGGTGCACACCTCCAGCTCATAGAGACCTGCATGCTGAGGTATAGCTGAAGCATCACATGTGTCCATGAATGCATTCATGCAGGAATCCGGGGATGACGCTGCCAAACAAGACCGCTAGAGAATTAGCCTGCCATGCCGTATACGCAAAGCCAGGAATCGGGATCCTTCGGTGAGCCACTCATATCCTACTCCGAACTCACTGCACATTACAAGCGATAAGAACAGTCCTTTCCCCCCCCCCCCCCCCAAAAAAAAAAAAGAAAAAAAACACTAACCAGATAATTTCAGGTGATACAGAGACCGCTATAGACGGGGACACTTGCCAACACAAACTAAATATCAAAATTCATAAATGAGAATATTGTTAAGGGGCGCTTCTGCCGCTTTTGTGGAGGGAAAGATGACTTCGACTATATGATCTCGGCGAACAAAATTCGAAACCTTCTTCAGAACTCTTTCCTGACCCCTTTAAAGAAGCTTGGGATAAGTTAAGGTCCAGCGATGACCCGAAAATTTGTCCAAGGCCGTCGAAAGGGTCTCCATGGCGGCGGCATGCTAGCTAACTTACCTCAATCGTCCACCCTTATGCTTAATAACATTTTGTTAGCGTGAGCCTAGGCCCATAGCCACACGAAATTTGTGCATCCCCACTTTCCCATGATATTAAAATTCTATCCAAAATTATCTGCATTTTTTCTGAGTGCAAGAAGGTCTATTTAGCGCCCATTGCGACTCTCAGTGCATGGTTATTTTCATTAATATTTGGCCGGGTTGAGCAGATAGAACACTCAGGACAATATAGTGTATTTGAGAAAATTATGTTTTTCCGAGTAATCCTTAGTGCTTTTCTTGGTGTCAGCTGTATTACTGTACTTCAACAGCAGTGATGAAATAAAGCTTCAAAAACTAAAATGAAAGCGTCGAAAGAAAGAAAGAAAGAAAGAAAGAAAGAAAGAAAGAAAGAAAGAA
>JAJIZL010021304.1:114314-129442 GCA_023969395.1 Amblyomma maculatum
GAAAGAAAGAAAGAAAGAAAGAAAGAAAGAAAGAAAGAAAGAAAGAAAGAGGTCTCGTGTTTGTCTTTCACAGCCGTGCACGGAAGCGCTAGGGGGGGTGGGGGTTGGGGGGGATGGCTTTGTGCGAAGCGATGCGAACTATTTAAAGCTCCAGGGCAAAGAACAAAGGCGACGGCGGCTGCTCGACCCAAAGGGCAAGAAATTTCAGGTCCTCAGAATGAACAGCAACAAAACTCGTCGATAGGTTTCCGAGCAGAGTCTGAATGGAACCGCACGACCAGGACCGTTTAATCTCTTCTTTCTGTCCGCCAGCTATCGTTTGCGGCTTCCCCTTGCGCTGCGGTAGAGTTTCTTATATCCGGGCCGGATGTCTGAGGTGGAGTTCAGAAAGCCACATATAATCATAATTGACAAGGGTAACGCTAGACTCATTCTTCAAGTAATGTTCGTTTAAGCTTTTTCTAAGGGAGCTCGACTCTATCGGTCTTGATATTTACAACCAAAAATTTTAGTTTCGTATTCTCAGCCGTATTTCTCCTTTTTTAACGTCCCCTCGTCCTAGTTCAGTGCTTATATACTACGAGCGTCTGGAGACAAATAGCAAGGGGTCTTTGTACTTTGAGCGTTAATATCTTGGCTTTGGTTCATGTTTTAAGAATCCAGTTAAGAAAATATATTGCCAAAGTTTCACTGCTTTATTTCGCTTATGCTGCCAGCGAACTCGGTACAAAATGTAGATAAATTAAGGGGCTCTCTAGTGTCATTCGCAGCTTGTTAAATGCAGCCGTAAATTTTGTCTCGGAAGAATGGAATAACTTAGAATGGGTTGGTTTAGAAACGTGCAATGTTTGAGGCACCACTAGATATCCAGTTTAAATATTCCTCCCGGTAGTTACTGACGATATTACGTTTAGGTTAAGAACCACATAAAACAAGTTACATAAGTTCGTAATATATAAATACATGGAGTTAATGCTTTGGGCAACAGGCTGCTGTAGTTTGGCAGAGTTAGTCCACGTTAAGCGAATATTGGAAACCTCTCAGCAGTGTTGCCAACTCAAAAATAGAAAATCTGAAACAGGAAGCCCTACACCCCCAAAAACAGTCTTATTTAAAATTTTAATTTTAAGAAAGATTATGATTACGCATTTTAGTCTACTATTCAATGTGTAAATAACACTTGGTTTGGTTTGTAGAGTTTTAACATCCCAAAGGGACTCATGCTATGAGGGAACCCATGGAGGAGGGCTTCGGGAACTTTAATCGGTTCGACCATCTGGGGTTCTACGTGCACTGGCATCCACGGCACACGGGAGCCTGGCTTTTCTCCTCTATCGAAAAGCGGGATGCCATGGCGGGTATTTCATCCTGCATACTTAGGTTCATCTGTCGGGCACCCAACCACTGAGCCACCATGGGAGGTTTTTACAGAATGTTAATAATGTTATTAATATGATGGGAAGTATCTCTTTTCCTAACACCTTAAACTTCAGACTACGAATACTTTCATTCTTAATGTTATCCCGCCTAACTTCTGTATGTCTTAAATAAAGTCGCAGAGGCCTTTTTTTTTTTTTCCTTGACTATAAACCGCTGACTGCAAGGCATTTACTCGCATAAATATATTGCCCGCGTCATCTTAGTTTGTCCAGAAGTCTGCGGGCGATTGTTCTCTCCTACCTTTGTTTCTAAAGCCGAGCACTGCTGACGACATACGCCTTCATACCATACCGATCTTTTAATCGCGCCTATGAGCAGTTCATGGTTTCAGCGGCATTTATTCTCCCTTCGGAGCCCGGCCTGAACAGTTATGACGGGATTCATTTCGTCCGTTTATATAAAAATCCCTGTCTATGTTTGATGATGTTGAGTTGACTAAACGCGCGTCAAACTCCTGCCTGATCAGAGCGGCATCATTATGGAGCGAGCAACCGCGGCCCGCTAGAAGAACGCTTTTTCGCTGGAAGCATCCCTGTACTTGTTCACTCGTCTCAAAATCCATCTGGGCTGCTGCGGTTGTTGCAGCTGACGAGAGTGGGCATCCTGGTTTCAGCTGAATGGTAGCGATTTCTTTTTTCCGTGGCCGACTCATGAATCCCATGAGGGAGGGGCACCGACGACTCTCAAACTACACATAGATGTTTCGTTTGTTTTCAAAACTTCCGGTACCCATTTCCAAATTTTTGGTTCTGTAGCTACTCTTTCCTAAACTTCTGCGCATATATGACAGGCACCAGTCTGCCTGCCGGACACCAAGCCCGGCAACAGCAGGCTCAACGGTTGCATTAAAAATAGCTCATAAATCAAATGAAGGTGTATTGGACATTTTCCGATATTCGCTACCTTGACATTAGGTGTCGCCATGCTTCCATATGTTCTGTTGCAGGAATCAGTATATTATTAAGGAGCGTAGTTTGTTGTACGCAAAAGCTGTAGAACCAACCAAACACTGCGAAAAAAAAATTACAGCCAACAGGACTTTAAATTTCTGAAAATCCCGCCTCCTGCAATACATTTTTACCCGCTAAACAATGCAAAAAACCGTTACATTATCATTAAAACCGCTAACCTGGCAACACTGCCCTCTAAGTGTCTACCAACGTTGGTGCAGCGATTGAGCCTGACACGCAATGAATCGCCTGTACTTGTTTGCCAAGTAGAAAACAAAGGGGCAGAATATAGGTCACCTCGTTAAAATTTAGTTGTAAGGTTGGGAACTTCAAAAATACAAATTTTTCCTCCTTAAGAAGAAGTAATCAGTGTTTTCGAAATTGAATCAGCCCAAGGTCAAAATTCTTAGTCACTGAATTTAACGGGAGTGCCTGCAAAATTGGCTGACGAAAGCTGCGTTCCAACTGCATGCTTCTCGTCCCAGTTATCTGGACGTCTTTGTAATCCAGATATAAGCAATCTAATGGCGCCTAATCCACCTTCACATTCTTGTCCTTATTCTTTTCTCCTTGTTATAAAAAACTCCACTCACCGGCGTATTACCCAATCGTAGTATTTATTTTTATTTTTATTTTTTTTTTCGATCTGGGGGGGGGGGCGCTTTCTCGTCTCACCTGTAACAGACTGCGCGTCACGATACAGCCACTGGAACACGCATACTAAATTTCAGCTCCACGGCACGGGGGCAAACACTTGAATGCTTGCCGGTGTACATTTGCTCGGCGCTCGCGGCGAGATTTTTTTACACCGACGTCTCTTACATTCCTCTTCGAATGTTCGGAGGATTCTGTTCGTCTACCGCATTCCCTATGCCGCAGTGTCGGCCCTATTTCCTTGTCGATGTAAGCAAATATACCGAGTTGGAAAAGTGCCTAGTAAGCGCACTATCCTTTTACAAGTTTGGTGCAATACGAGAGAGAGAAAGCGGTTTAGACTAAACCGAGTTTCCATCCGTCGCTTAGAGATGCGCGCTACAAATCACGCTGCCCAAAAGCCATCGCAAGGCAAGAGATCTGCAACTACCTTTCCCTTTGCCTCTACTTCTCTCTCTGCCTCTCTTTCCACCTCTCCGCCTGACATGACCCGCCTGAAGAACATCCGCCAACTAATGTTCCGTTTCACTCAGTTTGTGGAGAAACGTTGAGAGCCAATCACAAACTGACCACGCAATCCGATTTCGTGTGTGTGTGCTTGAGCCAATCAGTACAGGCATGATACATCCTTTTCATGCGTCCCGACAGTCACGAATTGTTCTTACTCAGACCAGCATGTTTGCAATACCTGCTGGTGGCAGTTCAAATCTTAATTTCCAGTTCACGTCATGCTGCCCGCTTTTAGTGAAACGCACACGACTGGGATATATCTGCACCGCTCGCTGCTTGGGCCTAGGTTTGGAATGCAAACAAGGTGGCGTGGGGGAGAAAGAGAGCGCCACCCAGCGACCGCTTACGAAATCAAGTGGAAACTCTGTCCCGCCGTAAAATGCCTGGCACGCGATGCAGCGGCTTGTATGAATTACGCAGGTCGACACGCGGCATTCCTCGAGGCGGCATCCACGCACAGTTACCCTCGCCCGCTCTTCACCGAAAGACGGAGCCGTGAGAGAGGGGAGTGGAGAGGAGGAACGATAGCAGGGTTAACGAAGCTAACCGTGTCGCACTAAATTAGCTCCCGCTTGCGGACGATAAAATGTGCTGAGTTGGGGGTTCCGCTTATATTTCCTTTTACTTTCACGTCTTTCTTCTTCCTGGAAAGCTGGCGGCTTCAGAAGAAAGGCTTCCGTTCGCAGTTGTGACGTTAATCTGAGCCAGTTTCACAGATGGTACGTCGGCACAGCTTGCGCGTTAGTATGGGTTTAATGGAAGCTGGGGAGCTGAGTGGAGTCAGTGCCCTTTTAACAGGCATGAAGGAACTTCACGGGGGTGGCTGATTCTCCAACTTTCTCACCTTATAGGTTCAATTTTAGTTGGGCAGCTTTCTTCTAGTGCTCGGTAATTCTTAAATCGAAAGCTTTATTACGCACTTCCGTAGCTTGGTCGGCATGTGTTTCACATACACGAGCGTGGCGGTGGCAGGCGGTAGCTGGCAGCTGACACAGCCGTGCACTGACTGACAGTAGTGTAGCGTCTCCTTTCATATCGGAGAGCGATATCAGAATCAGCCTGCCATGACATTCGAATTCATGTTACCCCTAGGTCACGCAGGCATGTTCATGCGGCTTGGCTAAAGTGCAGTTTTATATGCGGGGTGGTAACCTACGCTATCGGATCAAACTCTTAAAGGCGGCGCTCGCTCCTCCTTCTACACATCACACCTGCTTCGTTTTCTTCACACACCTGACAAACTTCATTCGTACCGGTACATATCTACACAAATATACAACATTGCCTATGGTGTCCTCGAGGTTCGCAGACATCCACGAAGGAGTCGCACGCTTTCGCTTTGTCTACTTAAGTTTAGCCATGTTAAACCTTTCCGTATCTTTTTGTGACAGCGTCTAAAGTCCCGTTCCCAGTCTTGGCCTGAACGTGTGCACCACTGCCCGAAAGGTTAAATCAGCAGTTATTCCACTTACCAGTCCGATTGAGGCCTTCGTCCCTCCACAATAAGACGAATCATTCCTTGCGCGCTGAAATTTGTATTTTTGTTTTGTTTTCACGCATACGCGGGTCTCAAGACGTCACATAACACTTCGAGTAGGCAGTGCTGGGTATGTAACCTGCCGAGCAGAGGTATCACTGTGATTTACTGCTCACAACGCCTTTATATTACGGTCTCCAAAGGTGTCGCGTTAATAAAGTATGTGCCCTCCTCTAAAACAAATACAAGATTTTGCTTGCGAATATTAGCTGATATTTACGCTTTCTAAGGTCTGAGCAGCCGGCACATGTGAAAATTCTAATATAGCCTGTAAATTCAAAGATACTTGTCAACAAAGATTGTAATTTACGACTAACATAACGCTCGCAGCTAGGCTTGTCGTCTAGAGTACTGTTAACGCATTTTTTATTTCATTCTATCGGCCAGGTATCCGTCTCACCTCTCGTCTTTCATAGGTTCTACATAATGTATTGTGAGAATATATGCAACTTTTTTTACCTCTGTGGCATTTATCAACAGCTCGTTGATTACATTGCTGATGATAAAAGAGCAACATAAAAGGTAGGTGTCAGAAGTAATTAGACCACTTTGCCCTAAGCGTGGGGAAACAAATGAGAAGAGTTCAACGCTGCTGAACCGAATATTGAGCGAAAGCAATACCTGCGGGTGACCGAGCATTCTTCTAATTCTTTTTCTTCTTTCCCAGCCCACATATAAAGCCCCGCTTTAACCAACCGATATGAACGTGCCTTAGTGGCCTATGGGGGTAACGTGAATGCCAGGGTCCTAGCAGGCTGATTCTGACATAACCGTCCCATGTGAAACGAGAGACTCAAGTTGGCAGCTCCTGACAGCTTGGGGTCGTCTACGGGGGTCGTCTAAAGGTCAAAGGTCAATGGTGGTCACTGGCGTTCCACGCTGAAGGCTCAAACTGCGAGCAGTATTAAAAGTGGATGCCGTATGTATACATCATGTTGTTTTCTTTTGCACTGTGCAGATGTCGTCAACGAACAACGACGTTAGGAAATAAATGTGATGCGTTGTTGACGCTACGGCAAAATTAATTAGGCCAGTAATATTGATAGGAGAGGAACAGAAAACGAAAAATGATCTCAAGAGAGGGACGAAGTATTATCTCTATCACATACACAGCGCACCTCAGTCGCAGATTGCGGGCACCGAAGGAGTCAGGTTACGATACGAATTCAGCCAGTGCACAGTGTTTGTGTAGACTCTCTGACAACAAGAAAGCAAAAATAATCGAGATGATAATTTAAGGCTCCTGCTTCTCAGCAGATGACCGATAAATTCAGCAACACAAAACAGCAAACAAAAGGTAAAGTGGTTGTGAGCACTGTTGTCGCATTAGCCCTCAAAATTAAACGCGGAACTTTACTGCAAGTGTTAATTTTCAGAATGATGTTCAAATTCATTATACAAAGCTAATAACACCATTCCTCTTGTACATAAACGGCATCTTGTGCAAACAAGTTTATTATCGCACGCTACGATATGAGACTGTCCTGTATCTACAGCATACGCTATGCGTGCGTCTATAGATTGCCTCATTTTTTGGGCTGTAATTTCGCTTATTTTCCTCATTCTCCAATTTTTGTTATGATCATACCGCATTATTCAATTTTGATCGGGCGCCGCGTTGGAAGACGAGTCTTGTTTTTTTTTTTTTTCGTACTTGTCCAGCTACTTTTCCTTCGCCATTAGAGCAAACTGAGCACATATCATGGTACCTCGACTTTGGAGAAACATCAGTTAATAAATTTTCAATCAAATCATTTCCTTGTCATGTATACGCCTATTGCGCTCCGGTGTGTCGCGTACCTTCATTGGTAGAAGACCCGTGCCAAAAGTCCTAATATCTGTTTTAATGGGCACGAAAGGCAGCTATAATCATAGAGCCAAGCTTCTGCTGTTATTTTGTTGCCAGCTATGTTTTTTTTAATGGTCGACACAGAAACACTCAATCAAAATGTCAAGCTGAATATGATCGGACCATTCTAGCCTACACTTCCCACGGTCCGATAGACTGCGCTAGACTTTCCGCGCACAAGAATCGTGGTTTGCTGCATGATGAGCGTCGGCTCATGCCTCTATTGCCTATGTTCTTATCTTACCACCGACTCCGTCCCACGGTCGTAACGTAGAATGAAGACAGCGCATCCTCATCGCATAGCGGTCAAAGAGCCACGTCTCCGCCGCCACGCAACCTCGTGGGCGCGTGACACCGTGGATGCATTCGGAGAATGAAGGTCGCCTAATCTCTCCGCCAGGGAAACACGGGCGCACGGCTCGGCTGCGGGCACTCGACGCTATCCACTTAATGCACCGCCGCACTTTGCTAGAAACGCGTGCTGCTGCGGGGAATGCACTCTAAGCAACGACGTCATTAGAGGAACGAAGCGCTTCCTGATAGAATCACGTACAGCGCTAGCGGCAGCCCGCGTAGGCGTGTCTTTTCCGCACGACTCTGGCGCGCCAGGCGAAGCGTGAGTCGCAGTCACCGCAACGCCGTGGAAGTGTGTGCGGACCCTCGCCCACTCCGTTTCAGTAATAAACGGTGCAGCGCGTGATAATGTTACGTATTTCATAGTTGGAGTGAAACTCCGCGGAAGCACTGAGCGACTCGGGCACTTTGCGAGAGCGGACGCGGGTCTCTGTAGAAAGGTGAATGTCGGTAACACACGGACGCAGATCGGGAATCACTAAGTACGGAAAGCATCACCGGGTCAGGTGGTTAGGTTCAGATGAGAAGTTTTCATGCAGAACGTAACTAAAACAGAGTGAACGTGTGGAGGACGCTTTTCAGTGAAGAATTCATTAAAGTGGTTTTTAGCCCGGGCAAAGGTATGTCAAGGCATCGAGGGTGTGATAGCGACACACAGCGCTTACATTATGTATAGATGAGAAGTGTAGTAAAGGGACCGGAATATTGATTTCTTACCAGTATTTGCACGTTGTTTAATTTAATCTGAAAATTATAAAATCTACGCGTTTGTAGTGATCCCTGGCGTTGTCTTTCATGGTAACACAAACCTCCTTTTCTCTCGGGCAATGCGTATTATCTCCCTAAATGAGAATGTCGAGCTCCCTGGACCTATTTACGTTCCTTTACACTGTCACATTTATGAACAAATACTAGGTTCGCCAAGATCACAATCTGTTCAACTATCTTGCCCTAGTACTGTCTGCTACAAGGCAGCTCACATACGAAGTTTCAGTAATGACAGCATAATCGTAGAAAAAAAAACAAAACACAGAAAAGAGAAGCACCACATAACCGAGACCTAACACTGCTCACGCAGGCTGACATTTTCCTTCAAGCTCGTTAAGCAACAAAAACGCAGTTGCAGTACCTCCCTAAACGCCACGATAAGTCCGACTACTGAGCTAGTAGCTAGCCTCATAATATGTTGAACGCTGCACTGTATTAAGATGAGAGAGAGCGATGCGTAGGGTCCGTAAAGCATATACGTGGACGCCGTTACGCGTGGGTGATGCGGACTGCAAGCTTGCTAAATTTTATCGAGCGCAGAATAACCCTTACACGCCATAAAGTGACATCCTCCCCTCTCCCACCTTCTCACCCCGCCTACTTCATCCTCCAGCTAGACCGTAGTCCTTACCCTCGCATTCCCGCTCGTCACGCTTTTGCGTAGTGTGTATATTGGGGGTGCAATGGTATCCGATTAATGTGCGTGTTATTTCCTTTTTCTTTAGGTGCTTCACGTCTGCATTTTTAGAGTTATCTTTAGGAGGTGCCTCATTTACGTCACGTTTTGCCGTGCACTTTACTAACGTTAAACAACACCCAGACTCTGCTCCAATGTAACTAATCATGATTATCATGCACGGGTAACGAATTCAGACGAGACAGGCGAGGTTAAAAGTTGGTGTGCAACACACACGGAGAAAGGGAAGGCGGGGGGGGGGGGGGGGTGCTCTGAAGGGTCTCCTAAAACCTTGTTATCATCTAGTCAGAGTTCAATTGTTTAACACTCCTTGCTGTCGTATTTACTTTCATGTTTTCTGACACTTGAAAAACAATTACAGGCTGTCATAAGCAAATGATATAAGTACGAGTCCTTTGACAGAACGTGGCAACGCCAGCTCACTTTTAAACACAACGCCCGTCATTTCCCATCACACGTAGCGTGCTCACAAACAGCATTGGTAGATTATGAACAAAAATAACCGAAGAAAGGAACCAAAACATCAGTATTCTATTAATGCTTTTCAATTTAACACGTGCCAGCGTTTTTGACACGGTATTCGTGTGTCTTCGACATTTCTCGTACCACGAAAAGATATATAGATACACGTGTGCGAAAAGAAATCTGTTGAGGCCTGTGGAAAAAAAGATGTCTGTATCACTTCAGCGCAGCCGTTCACTGAGCGTATGTAAACACATTTCCTGAACATCACCCTTCCCCAAATCCCCCGCGTGTGTGCATTTCCTTTAGTGGATCCCGCGTTTTATTCCTTGACGGCATTCTCATCCTGACGATCGTACGGGCCGGATCAAAACACTGAGATCGTGCATGCTGTTTTCTCCATCGGATCAAGAAGAGCGCTTCACCAACGTGTAGTTTCCCTTCTTCTGTGTGTGTATTTGCTACTCCACTGTACCGCAACCATCTTCCATAGGTTTTTTTTTTTGTTTTGTTTTTTTTTTTTTTTTTTGCTTCCAAGATAGGCGTACTATTGAGTATTTGTGTACATAAGCTATTGATCTAAATAATGTGCACGATGCAAGGAAATATTCGCAAGGTCTCCCAATGCCCGCGAGGCTTAATATTGATTCTAGTCTTGTTTGTTCCTAAGCACTGGCAGGGCGTGTCGGTTGCATCTTCTGTGTTAGGTGATCAGACATTCCTTCTTTTCTTTCTTTTTTTTTTGCGCGAGCTAATTCCAAAGCTCCAGTTCTGTTAATAAAGTGGTTAATTTTCTAAGAAGCACAATGAGAAACGCTAACCAAGTTCAGCTAGAACTCTGCAAGATTACTAGTATTTCAAGTTTTGTTCGAACGTAAACGCTCGGTGTGATTTGCACCTAGAAAGTGTCAAATCGTCGATTGTCGGAAGACCCTTTAAGGACTGCACATAGCTCTTAGTTGTGTAACAGGGATTTCCAGGCCTGTCAGTTCCCTGCACATGACATCAGCACCGATGACGCATTGACAGGCTTAACTAACCTTAAACGTAAATATTTTTCTTCAATAATCTAGACAAGCAATCTTCTGATTGGGACTAAGATAACATGCAAATCTATGAATAATGTATTCAGAGAAAACAAGTTTCAATACCTATTTTGCAGCCGAGAAATTCCGAGCATGACTGGGTAAGCAAGAAACTCAAGTAAATTAAACTTTCCATTCCATGGGGAGCCTAGGATTTGAAATATTTCACAAATAAAAATTAAAATCTAATTTATGCAGTTTGTGTGGGGCACCGTGATAAGCGGTAAATAAAGTCCACTCAAGGCACCATTTCAAAGAGATGTTTCTTTAAAATTTTCAGACATTTCGTACAAATTTTACAACATATATATTTAATAGTGTTTATAAAATAACACTTCCCATCCTTCCATTTATTTCTTTTTCGCTCTTACCAGTGCTCGACACTCTTTAGGTATACATATATTTATTTTATATTATGTATTAATTATTTTGAGTATATGCATTCCAAGACACATAAATTAAGGGCGCTAAAAATTATTTCTGTGTCTCATCCTATCGTTGATTTGCTTCTCGCAGCGCATAAATTGTTAAGCTATTCAGAATAAGCAATCATATTTATTATGAAAAATAGTTGAATAATAATTACCACGATAAGTACAGTCAGACGTATTTCAATATCAATGGAAAAAAAGGGACAGCTACTAAAGAATGTGTTCTTTATACAAACATAAAAAAAGTGAAGGTGACACTTTATGAAGCCACACAATATAGTCCAAGCCAACTCCTAAGTAGCTCTCGCATCTACCAGGAACTACGGCTTAATTTACCCGAGCCGAAGCTCTCAGTTTTGCTTCCTGGCGACGTCACATCGGAGAAATAGCCTTGCTTACGCCTATTCTCTGTTCACAGATCGGGCAACGAGGAAGAGATTTGATTGTTTTTATCTGCTTAGGATCCATCGTTCGCCAAGTTTTTCCAACGCCTCAAACACAAGGCCATTCTAGTAATATCGTTACTTTTTTTTTCGTTCCCGTGCGTTCAACAGTGCATACTGCTTTCCCAGAGGGAAAATAAACGCATAAACACAATGTTAGACAATCCTAGACATCGCCAACATCAACCTCACCGCCATGGGCCTCGTGTTACGAGGTTAGGAGACATTGTTGGGGCGAAAACTGCCTGTCTTCTTTCATCGCTTTTTAATCTCAACTTTTTTTTATCATCGTTATCCTTTTTTGTTGCTCTAAGAGCGTTGCGAGCCGCGGTTTATACGGTACTTCCGAGTCGACAGGAGGAGGTGGGAGCACGTCGTATCCCCATTCGCGTTCTCTGCAACAGCACGCAAACTCGGCAGGCGTGAGTGAAGAGCGGAACGTAAAAAGGAGATGCCAGGCAGGGTAATGGATTGGCACTAGCAGAAATAAAGGATTCTTTCCCTAAACTATCTCGTAAACTGAAACGACAGAAGAGAGGCCCCTGAAAATGCAAGTGTGGTGCACTAGTACCGAGGAAACTTCCTTAACGCTACACTGGAGCCTGCATTAACAATCCGTAAGAGCTGAAACTTTACCAGGGATGCGTGGTTTGCACAGAGATGCGGAAATAGAGCAGTGAGCCTGTTTCGCTCCACTTTAGAATATTAATTAGTGTTATCATTGTATTATGTTTTTGTGGTTTGACAAACAGTAATGCTGCCTAGCTTTAGACATGCTCAGGCATTCTTTGCAAGACTTGTCAACCGGCAAAGAGTTGCAGCGATGTAATGTGGAATGTCGAGTGCCTTGCCAGCCGACAGCTTCTCAGGAGAATGGGTAGGGGGAAGGGGGGGGGGATGGAGAGGGATCCAGTAGGGGTCGATCAACGATCAATCTGAAAAGGCTGCGCACATGACGGAGTAACATGACTAAGCGAAGTGTCAAGTGGCGGCAAATAGAATAGAGGACGTAAGGACATAAAGCTCCTCAAAGCAGCTATACCGGCATTAAACGAGTAAATGAAATGGATACCCCTCAGTACCTGATTTCGAAATCATTTAAGTAGATTGAAGTAGTATTAAGCAACTGAACCTCCCAAAGTCATTCACTTGCACGTTTGACCCAGAGCCACCGGAGCGGGCCTAGTGCCAACTCTCCTTCTCCCGCCACTGCCTGGTTCTTCATCTTCCCCGACCCTGGCACCACCCGGGGCCACCGAGCCATCATCCCGATCGCGGAAACCGAGGCTTTCCGTCATGGAGGAAGGAACAACTTAGGAGAGGCCCTTGCCATTCCAAATGCATTGGAGAAAGTGTGGCGGAAGTGACGTCAAAATTTAGGGTTAGCCAAGTCGGGCCATTAGCAACGGCGACGCCGTTGCTATGAAAACTCGGGCCACTAGCAACATTGTTGCTAAGGGCCCCAGGTACGTGATCGTCGCCGAGAAAGAGAAGGCGGAGGGTAAAGGAGGAGGAGAGACGTTGCAGCGTCCGGTCGCGGCGCGGCCGCGCCGGCTTCAAAAAAATGGCGTCAGGGCCTCTCCAAAGTTCTTTCCTTCCTCCATGCTTTCTCTTGTTGTACCATGTGACTGGGCGGGGGATTTAACCGCTGCTTCGCCGGCGCGTGGCTGCTCAGTCTCTCCATGAATGAGGCACGTGCCGGTACGAGTGCGTCAATTCGGCGCAGGCTAAGCCTAATCATCTAGCCATTATAGCTTGCCTAGAAACAGCAGGCAAGAGAAGCGGAGCCTGACAGAGAGCGAGAAGTTCGCATAGAGAACTACCACTATAATCGCGTTGCCATGCTGAAGGGCTTACGCTCGGATAACTAAGCTTAACAGGGATAAACTTTCGCCGTTTTTTTTTTTTCCTTTTGTCAATTTTTGGGAAAATGAAGGCGAACATTAGTGAAAAAACCCTATGAGTCACAAAAACCTCATAAATATTTCTCATACTAAACTCTTACAAATCTCATATGATCTCATACAAATATCATTCAATGTATGATAGAGATTGTATGAGATTTCAATGAGTTTAGTATTAGTTTACTATGAGAAATTTGTATGAGGTTATTGCGACTCTTAGGGTTTTTTCGCTAGGGAAGTATCTGCCTCTGCGCCCTTAATTAACACCGCCTTTTCATTAAGTGAGTATTTCGATCTTTTTTGCTTAAGTTTGTTTTTGAGGAAAGGAAGGAAGGCGCAGTGTCTCACTTCTCAGTGAACACATGACAGAGGTGCATATCTCGTCTGTTCCAATCCCTATCGCAGAATATCCTCCAGCTTGGCTAGAAGATGGATGTTAAATTTCAAGCGAGATGGTACAAAACGCCACCGGGAACGCTGCGCAAAGGACGGTCATCCCATAATATTGACACGAAACCACATTTTCTCCGAAACTGTTTTTGTTTTTTGTCAATTTGGCCTACGGTGATGTCGACGGCTTTTCGGCCGTACGCTTCGCGTAATGTTACAGGAGTATGCTTTCATGCATGTATGTCTGAACTTAAGTACCGTAGAAAGAAATAACCAGCCAAAAAAAAGACGTACAGAGGAAAACGAAGAAGCAGACAGGAAAGAGGCAGACAGGACAGCCTCTTTCCTGTCTGCTTCTTCGTTTTCCTCTGTGCGTCTTTTTTTGGCTGGTTATTTCTTCCTTCATGCACCAACAAGCCCAACAATGTGCAGAAAGTACTTTGTTTATCAAACGCAACGACGTTGCAAGGTCTGCCTCTCAATCGTCTAGTGGGGCGGTAATGCCAGTCCGGCCTCAAGCTATAACGATCACTTGTACTCACTTTACAAAACATTTTGAGTCCCTGGCGGGCTTCATGGGCTCCACAATAGGATTTAGACGCAAAAAATACAGTTTTATGAAAAAGACAGCACTTACGATTCGTTTAGACATGGCATAAAAGCGCGTGTACGTAATACACAGGGTGATTTTTTTGCGCTTGCAGATTTTTTTTTTTTCAAAGACTGTGAGTAAGACTGTTGCGCTCTGCACAGGTGGATTGTACAACTCAGGCATCATGTACCTAACGTGGATGAATAATTCGACAAATAAATAACATGTGCTACCTAAAAATTAAAAATTACTATTTTTTTTTATTTTATAAGCCACCATGACAGAGAAAGACAAAAAAAAACACACACACACATTTGTTTAGATGGATGTACGTCATTTCACGTATACATAACCGCTTCGCTCGCATTTTTTTTTTTTTTTAGAGCAAACACTGTCTCCCTTTCTCTACTTCATCATTTCGGAGTCGTTTACTTGATTTCAGCGACAGTACGACGCGCAGTGACGCCCTTTCATAAGTCTGCGCAATACGGCAAAAAGACATGAACGTGGTGTTTCTTGCAGCCTGCCACTTGGCTTCGAGATGCGGCCGGGTCGAATCCGATGGCGCTGCGAAGAGAGAGACCAGGCGCTCTTGTGTTCACCATAATATATGGAAGACCGTGTGCGTACAATCGCCGAGATAATATATATCAAAAATAAAACAACTAAAGTTGGAAGAATTGAAGGAATTAAGACCTCCGTTCGCCCTCTGGTTTTCATGCCGGCGTATATACTTAGAGCTGTTGTATTCTTTATGGGTGGGCAAATCTCATCAGTAATTTCAATTTCAACAAGCAAAGTGCGAGACTAATTTAAAAAATAAAAGAAATGCTAAACCCGAATTTGTTAATTTGCATTAGTAGATCCTTCGAGCCAGTTCCCATGCGATATTCTCGCAATTTACACGATATCGTACACAGCTCATTCCGCCGGAAACCCATCTCCGCCGTAGGCTGCGGTCAGGAAAAGAAAGAAAAGGTGGGGGGGGGGGGGGGGGGGGGGTGCAAACCATCGGATAGGGCGCAAAACAAGAACCCCCATACACACCTTTTACTCCTCCTA
>JAJIZL010021304.1:129542-146724 GCA_023969395.1 Amblyomma maculatum
GGGGGGCTTAAGATTTACCGTAAGTGTAGCAGTTAAAGCGCCTTTAACAATGCTTTGTCATTCCACTAATTATTTTGTGCATGTTGTTTCTTTTTGGTAATCCACTTCTAGAGGAAGGAATTCGTACGATTTGTCTCGCTTCTAGGTTGGCATCTACGTACATGCAGTTAGAGGTATTTAGTCGGAGGTACACACGGCGTTAGTTCGAATCCCTTTCGCGCAAGCACTAGCCTAGTCAAGTTGGAAGTAAGTTTGCGATGGGAATTTGAGCAGTATGAACATCTTGTGGAGCGTGACCCAATGTGCACCGTGTCCTTGTTTCTTTCTTTCTTTCTTTCTTTCTTTCTTTCTTTCTTTCTTTCTTTCTTTCTTTCTTTCTTTCTTTCTTTCTTTCTTTCTTTCTTTCTTTCTTTCTTTCTTTCAACCCACATTTATTTTTCTTCCCTTTCTCTCGTTTTCAACTTGTCTTGCGTTGCAGTGCCAACACATATACGAAAGCGCATCATTTCCAGGAGACATGTTTTTTAAAGAAACCAATGAGCCCAAAGTCCGCCGGACGAATTTTTTTCAACAGGATAGCAAATATCGAAAGGGCCAAATAACAAATAGATGTGGGCTGCCAGCTTTCATTTCAGGCGTAATATTTAGAGGTATTTACCGCCCCTGACATGAGAGAGGTGGCGTATGAAGGTGCGTTCAACTGGCAGCGTTCCTAATTGACTTATCGTCTATTCGATTTCCGCTTGATCCTATTCGAAGCAAGTATTTACTCTTCAATTCAACTTGTCGAAACGTCGTCGTCTTCTGTCTCTATTTTCTTTTTTCTTCATTGCGAAGTGCTCCTGTCGTGTTATCTCATGTCCATAATCATTCTCGTGGAAGCTTATTTTGTTTCTAAATAAACAACGAGACAAGTTTCGCGCCAATTTCTCTCTGCGGCTGTATTTCTGCTGCGCTTGCGAAAACGTTAAAGTAGGTGGACGTTTTATTTTTTTGCGTATATAAGCCCCGGAGCACAATTCTTTTTTCTGATTTGGTTATTAGCCTTGCTTTTTGGTCTTTATATGCTACCTAGCTTTTTTTTTTTAGCAAACTTGTCCGGTGTTAAACACTTTCAACATGTACTTTACTAATTCAGAACATACTAGGCTTCTGATTAATATTTAAGAGCTGCGATTAACAGTGAATAAAAAAGAAGACAAAGCGCTTCTTTATCTGTCCTTCCATTACGTGAATTATAAATTTCTCCCAACCTACACAGATGTCCTCGGTTCTGACGGCACTTTGTGTGAAAAAGAAAGGATTAATAAGGGCGCGCGTTTATATCACTCTTGCCTGCATAAATGTAGACGCCTTCGGCTGCTTTCATACTATGTTTTGCAAGTGCACCTCGTGCAGTGCTTTCTTTTATTTGTTCATCGTTGTATCTCATGTATATCTACGTTTTCTTTGTTTTTATTTTACCTGACATATATGTACCGCCCGTGCAAGCTACCGACATTTTGATGTGTAGGTGCAAAACAATAACAAATAAACGAGCAACGTAAAATTGTTGTGGAGAGCCACGCGTAGGACAGGTAGGCTTTTGCAAGTAGTTAAAGAAATAAAAATTGGGCAAGTGTGGTGACTATGGCCGATTAGTTGTTGGTCAAAATTTTGAATGGTTTAAATATTCGAGCCTCAAAATTAATATTGTATGTCGCAAAGCGGCACGAAACCATCATGTCAGCAGCTAATATTATTATAGCGGCTTTCGTCCCTTTTTCATGCCATTGATGGCACGGACACGAGAAATGGTCTTAGACGAAGTCTATAAAGCCATTTTGTTTACCACCGTCTAATCTGGCTTTCAGCCTCCTTGCTAAGGCCTCTGTGAATACGTAGTAGCATGCACTAATCTGCCCAGCCACATTGTACTCTTAGTTCTGGCATAGAAAAAAAAAACATAGTCGTCCGAATAATCTCACATGGAGTGTAGCGAGAGCACTGATCTTTTATTAAACTGTTCCATGGCACTCTTGCAAATATTCCTCTTCTTCAGCGACCGTTTTCTTGTTTACTTTTTTCATCTACGACTCACACAATAGTCGAGTTTCGGAGTCCCCGCACTTTTGCGCGCTTCCTTCGCCGAAGCGTATTTGCGGATGCTTCAACCACGGCTCACCAAGACAATGAGTGGGACGTGATAAGGCGTCGTCAAGACGTGACAGTGGTACTCTTCGTTGTGGGCGTCAGAGTGACATTGTGACATTTATTACTTACAATGTAAGTCTTTCTGCTCACTTTTATTACAAGAAGTGTGCACAGTTCTTCCGCTAGAAGAACTGTCTGTACAGCAGTTTCTACTCGGTTGTTGTCGAGAGTTCTCAGAATTGTTAGGAACGTGTCAGGAAAAATGAAGGCGTAATTGAACCATAAGTGCTTAGTAATGGATGAGGAGTTTGGTGAGTGATTGGTAAGTCATGTAAATCAATAATTAATTGAATAATTTTCAGTAATTAACAAAATTGTAAATAAATATTTGGTACTGTAAAATAAATAGAAATAAAAGTAAAATAAAAACTAACCAGTTCTTAGTCATTGAGCCATAGTCCATCGCGGCTAACAAATTTAAAGTGGTGAGTCATTTTGTGGTAGTCCGTCATAACTGAAAAATTGAAAGTTATTAGTGATCGTGCCATAGTTTGCCGTACTAAATGTGCTGAGTCATTGTATCGCCGTTTGTCGTAGCTATAAAAGTAGTTGAGGCAAACGAATGCACGCTGTCGCGTGTACTCTTAAGACAAAGCTTCAGCGTCCTACTAATTTTTTTGCGTCTTCTCCGGCTATTACCTAACTCAATACAGATCAGCGAACCATGCCATAAACGATGGCTTTCTAAATAGGCAATGTGCGGCAGGGCATTATTTCTGTAATTTAATCGTAAATATGATATCCCCCGTAAACTTTCCCCACTGGCTCAGCTGTTCCCTGGCTTCATACCGGGAATAGAATGATTAAGTAGTGAAGAATTCAATGAGTGAGCGAGTTCAAGACTCAGCGGGTGAGTGAGTGCATGCGCGGGGGTGAGCGAATGCACGGTGTGCATGCCAGTTGACAAATAAGTACGTTCACAAAGGAATCACCCGTTTGTGAGTAAATGGACAAACATATTTCTATTTGAAAGCAGTCGTTTGGGAACGACCCATCTGTGTCGTTAGGGAACGACCGATATGTTTAGGGGAACGACCCATCTGGATTACCAATGTGGGTCTACATATTCAGTGTACGAAAATAAATCAATGTCGTTCTGTCATTGTACACTCCTTGATTTTTGTTTTATTTGCCCAATATTAACTGTCATTAATTTTGTTTTATTATATGCGAAATACAGGCCAAATTGCGAAAAGTGCACATACGTCAGGGCTATAGGCGAGAACGCGGCCGGCTCGGCGAGGCGCGGGTTACGTCACATTGGGGCATATTTCGCCGGACCACCGCGTACGTGTACGGGACCGTTTTGTTTGTGTATAGTTTCATGTGTCGTAACGCGGTGCCACGTCTGCGCGGATGCATGCCGTGTGGCGGCCCCTAGGGTGGGTCTGTCGCTCTGGAAACGATCCCTCGGTTCACTGTACTCTGCCGAGAGGAGGGGCCCAGAACCGAACCCACGCATGATCGGTCTGGACAACTTATCTTCCTTTCCGTCGATAGCGGTAGACGTTGGAGAAACTATGATGCATTGTGAGTGGTCATGGCGGACCGACCACCCGTCACGGATATTTTTGTCATGTTTATTCACTGCAATATTGGCTGCTATGTTTTTCATATTTCTTAAAAAAATAAAATAAAAAATACACTGCGAGTAGTGTGTATGGCACAGCCCTGCTGAGTGGTTACGAGGGACTCCACAGGCCTGTAGAAAAGGCAAGCTTTCTTGTTATACGTAAGCAAACTCGATTCTGCTTATGAAACTATAGTCTAAATTACAGACGGCGATGCTTCATGAATTGTTTTACCTGTTCTGCTTCTGCGAAAAGCCTCCCCTCAATTTGCAATATATTTCGTCTCAATTTGTACTAAGAAAATTGTTCCGTGTGATGACGCTTTTGTTAATTACTGGCTTATTTCTATCATAACTGTACACTGCGCTATCAGGAATTGCTTCACCGGCATTGAGACTATCCTGGTCTTTAAAACCTTCCCTGCAGATATTCGTAATTCTATTTAACAATTTGCGAGTACCTCAGGCATATTTAATAAAGGTTAATTACGACATCATTCCCAGTCAAATCAAAATTTTGTACTAAAGAGCAGTAAGTAAGGGCAAATATATTGCAATGTTTGCTCGCAATATATTGCTCGCAAACAAGCTGTGCGCGAAGACTAGCAGTATTTACATGGCGTGAAGGTTTATGAGGAGCTAAATTAAATTATAATTTTTATTTTTTTTAAGTGGGAAGTGAGGTGGTAGGGTATTTAGCTTTGGTGCTAATAAATCATAGAACTTCTGACCCTTAGAGCTGTTTCGATTTTTTAGTTGTGCTTTGGTATTTCGAGCCCGCAGAAAAATTTTACCAACTATCAAAACATTTGAAATCACTATTATGGATTTTTTTTTGTTTGTTCATGCTATAACCTACAGGCCGAAAGCCGGAGCCATTTTCAAGAAGCGTCCTCATAGGATCCTTGCTGGGCTACTGGGAGAGGTTCTGAGCTGGAATACATGTGCTCACCAAGGCAACAGCACTTTTTATGCATCGCCAACCGTGTGATGTATCAGATTAGCAGGCAATTTCATAGATTAATTTAATCCTTGAGTTGTCCCCTCCCCAGCAACGTCAGAGTAGGAAAAACGAGCATCGGACGTTGAGCCAATTTTCTTCTTCTTTTTTTTTTTTTTTTAGCATCATATCGACTCTTGCTTCCACCATTGTGTATTGTACGTTTAGGTGATTAAGACGTGTATTTTATGGCAAAGGCCAAACCTTTGTTATTCGTAGTAGCTGCGAGTGCACAATGAAAGTTAAAAAAAAAAAAAAAAGAAACCTCGCTATAGGGCTTTTAAAGAAGTCGCGAAAGCCGAAAAACGACATTTTTGTTTTCTTAAAAATTAGTTTTGTTATTTTGATTGTTTCAGTGACATTATTGACCTTTATAACATATAAAAATACAGTGCTAGATATTATAGATACATTATTACAAAACTCTATTAAAGCACTCGCGGTGGCGAAATCAATATGAGAGTTGCAGATCCGACCCATGTTGGAGCGCGCGCTGCGTGAAATGAAGGTCTCGTCCGCAGCCAACTTTCTAAGAGCCCGTGGACCTATACGTAATTTGTCCACAAGGCGATCTTCGCCGCATCGCACTCTAAAATAACTATGAAAAAAAAAAAAAAAAAGCATTTGGGCATCAAAATCTTGCTTGTTTTTTTTTTTTTTTTTTTTTTTTTCACTGAATATTTCTGCAACCTATCATCGTGGTATTCTCGACTTCTTGTTCTGGTCCAAGCATGGCCTTCGAGCACGTTTCTTATCACAGGAATAGCACATGTCTTCAGTAGCACGAAGATAAAAGTTGATATGTACAATCGGTAAAGTGTGCAGAACGTAGCTGCCATTGTTTTAGAGGCGATACCAATATCTTTCTGACACAAAATTCTGAAATATTCGGGCAGCGATTAGTCAAACTATGCAGCAGATATAGAATTGTCTCATTTTGTGCATGGTAAAAAACTTACATTAGTATCAAGCAATCTTGCAAAATCAAACTCAGTCTCTCTAAGTAACATAATGTCCGTTACCTAGAGTTAATATTATTAAGAAAGCGTAGATTTCCAGGAAACATGGGACTTTTTGCTATTTGGCAACTTGTTCACCATCAATTTTAAAATGTGTCTAATGTTTGTGATCACAGAGAATGGCGTTTTGTTTACACATCGTGCGACACCTACACAACCGCAAGGAGGAAGTATAAGTGCTTCCACCAGACTAAAATTACTACATGCGTGGGCCACAAATGGTACACAATAACAACATCACAACGTAAATAACTTTTCAATCTGTCCAATCACAACACCAAACTCAGGTCAACTTACGAACTCCAGTCTCTAAATATGAACACACATTGCGCTTCACTGCAGATGGAAAGGTTGGTGTAAGCGCAAGTTTCTCACTTTCAAACACCACACTAGAAGGTAGAGCCCCATTGCGTGGAACGACGTTTTCGTTGAAAGGGGGCCTGAACTTACAAGTGCTGCTTCAGAAAAAATTAAGAAAACTAGTGCACGAACAAAACGCCGAAGCAAAGTCTGAAAGGCATAAAGTTTGGTCGGAACTCGTGCGGCAAATATGTTTCATTTTCTGTGCTGAAAAAAAAAAATATAGTCCAGTCGGGTGATTGGCTCTAGAGCCAAATTCTAACATTCGTGACCCGGACATCCTGTTCGGCGCTGCCCATGCCGGAACCATGTATGCCTGCAAGAACAGCTCTAGCTGTTCTTACACTTACTCCAACAACCAATGGGCCAGGCAGTATGCAATAGCGCTTTTATGGAGCGCGCAAGTCGACGCTTTTACTCACAAAAATATATCGCAGTTCCTGCAATCGCGAAACGTTACCACACCGCAGGAACAAAAATATTCAACGAAACTAGGTGCCTTCGCCAGATACGAAAAATAGGCTCGAAACGATGCAAAGGCAATAAAGAGGCGCACTCTCAGCGAAACAATGACCATCGGGACCAGACTGTGTGCGCTAAACAGAGCTAAGAAGTTTTCAAAAACACAAGGACGAAATATATAGATATAGTTATGGCCGCTAGCCTAAACGGATTCTTTTCTTACTTAGCTAATTGACGTCAGCCAAATAATAGTCACAAGAAAATTAAAGCTGAAGGTTTGTTTTATGGAGTTTAACGTCCCACAGTGACTCAGGCTATGAGAGACGCCATGGTGGAGGGCTCCTCAAAATTCGACCAACCTGGGGTTCATTAACGTTCACTGACATCGTACTGCACACGGACGCCTTGCTTTTCGCCTCCATCGAAAAGCGGCCTCCGCGGCCGGGATTCGATCCCGCATCCTTAGGAACAGTAAGTAGTTCAGTGCCCTAAGTGCTGGCACCACTCTAGCTATGCACTAGCCAGCTGGAGTAGAATTTATTTTCCTCTCTTAATGTGTAATTGAACTGCTCCGTTTTGTGCACTATGTTCCAGCCCTTTACCCCGAACGTAGAACTAAAACGCGGATATTGACGCACGCTTTTGTCTTTGTATTTATTTGCGCTAATTCAAAATGAGTTATTAGTAAAGAAAAAAACGTAACAAATAATGTTAACCAACCCAAGCTCACATCAGATCCCGCATAAAATGGACAGAGGTAGCGATGGTCTGCATCGGAATAAGTGGGGAGGAAAAAAAATTTAGACACTCGGAAGTGCGGACGTTGGCCAAACGAACACATAACAAAAGGTATTAGGAAGATAGGAGAAAAGACGTTCTCAGAGGGCAGTACGTACCGAGCATCTTGACAACAGCCCGCTTGGATCCTCCCCCGGACTGCCTGGGCGTTCGCATAGGGAGCGTACTCCTGTGGCTCTTGCCGTTCATATCCGGCGAGCAGTCGCGACGCGTAGCCGCCGTGGATCGGCGCAACTGCAGACCAATGAGGATGTACAGCACTGATATCAAACTGATGGGCAGCACAAAAAAGAGAACTGTGGAGACGGTGAACGCGTGCTCCACGGGCCGCTTGAGCATGCAGGCCGCCGTCTCGGGCAGGAGCTCGGAGCCGTCGGCGCTGGTTTGGTACACGATTCCGAACTGTAGCGCCAATGGCACGGCAAACGCGCCGGCCACGATCCAGATGCCCACTATGGACCGAATTGCCCGCGGAAGCTGCGACATGGTGTGCGCCCTCAGCGGGTGGCAGATTGCCACGTAGCGCTCGACGGTGAACGCTGTGATGGTCAGTATGGACGCGTTGGTAGACATCTCCGAAGTTAGGCCCCGCAGCACACAAAAGACCTCGCCGAAGGCGTATGGGTACTTGCGCCACAGCTGGTACATCTCTTGCGGGAGTCCCAGCAGAAGCAACAACAGGTCCGACACTGACAAACTGAAGAGATAAAAGTTGGTCGCCGTGTGCATGTACCGGTTGCGCGCGATCACAATGCACGTGCAGACGTTGCCCGTCACGCCGGTGACGAGGATGACGGCGTACACCACCGTCATGGCGACCACGGTCGTGAGTGGTTCCTCTTCCTCGGATCCTTCTGAGAGGTAGAGAGGCGAACTGTTGTCTCCGCCGGCAGTGGACCAGTTTCTCGAGGGCCACTCGGCCGTCACCTCGGAGCTGTCCATGTCGTAAGCCATGGTTCCGCCCGATGGTGACCCAGGACGGCAACTTCAGTCAGGGCGAGAGGACCACCACTGCCAATTGCCTTTCTCTCCTTTCCCCTTGGCTACACGCTCTCACTCTCCTTCCCTCGCCCCAGTTGCTGTCAGCACGCCATAGCGAACAGCGGGGCAAGCGCCGGCCTAGAACGGAGGGAAAAGCGTCCGGGCCGAGAAGCTGACGGAGGAGTTTTGGTCCCGACTTCAAACCCGTGGGGCCGCCGATGCTGCTTGCGCCGCGCGGGAAGAAAGGGGAAAGATGAGAGAGGGAGAGATCGCGGCTCCCTCCCCGGGAGAACCAATCGAAAGAGAGGATGCGGAGGAGCTCTCTCTCCGCTCTCGTCGCTCTCACGTCACACCATTCTTTCTATGCCTTCTCCCTCTTTTCGATGCGTGTGGGGACAGAAGGAATGGCCTTCACGGCCGACGACGTGGCAAAAAGGGAAGAGCTATCCCCCAACGCGCTGTTGTCTCCCCATACAGCGGCAGAGAATTTGGAGCTACTTCGCTTTTGGTTTCTGTGCTTGGTTTTCTACTGCTTGGCCTTGGCAAAGGTCAGTAGATCGGCGGAAGGAAGCCTAGTGCTGTGGAATGCGCAGGCTTGGTTCTATTTATGGACGCCGTCACGCACAGATTTGCTGAAAAAAAGTGCGCTACGTTTCCTTCGAATAGTTTTTGTTCGCGTTTGTCATTTCGAAGTTTGTCACACGGACACTTGACACTGTCACGCTCCACCTCAGTGAGTCCGTTCATGAGTTTTGAAAGCTTGATATCGGAAAGGACGCCAGCTCTGTATTGAATGTGCATCTGTAATCAAAAGCAAAAAGTAATGCTGTACTCCGCTAGCATTTGCGGCAGTCAGAGGGCAACCACTGTTGACTGCACAAAGCGCACAACAAAATTATCAACATCAATTGTGTAAAAAGTTGAAACGCATCCGCCATTTAAAGCGGGGGGACTGCTCAAGACGTAGCATTATTGTTGTATTCAGATAATCGTCTTTAATTCAATTCTATTTAATTGCATTCTTGAAAGCTCAGCCCGACACGTCAAGGGCTAACCTGCTTACTCAAGATTGCCCAAGCCTGGCAAAGTAGCGGGGAAAACATGAAATTTCTAAGCCCTATTAAGTGCTGGTATTTAGCTTTTTTTCAGGTTTTCGGTTCTGAGTGCTAATCTTGTTTCACGTGTTCGGAAATCCCGACGGAGAGAAGTTAATCCTGCTCTACTCAGACATTATTATATAAAAGCCCAGTCCGGATTTGCGCTTGGTGTGTCATATAATCCTGGCAATTTTTTTCATCTGTGCGATTTTGATGAGTAAGGCCTTTCGTCTCACATCTACCGCGTGTGGTTCAGACATTAACGGACCCCACATCACTTTACCGATGAAATCCGTTTATTTAGGAAGAGTAAAATACACAAAATTCAATTTTATTCCTGTCAGTTCATCGCGAGCTTTGAACCTGAGACTGAGTTCAGCTTCTGCATCTTAGTCGTCCGAGTTTTCACGGCGAGAACATATTATGAGGCAGTTTGGCACCAGAACAGTGGGACCAATCGCACGCATGATTCGTCTCCCGTGACCTACCATGTCAGTGTCCCCTTACATGTTACTTACTGTCACGTTACTTAGTGGTATGGGTGCTCGTTTCGAACTTTAGAGGTGGTTACTTTTGCACTCCATTCTTTACACTTACCTATAAAAATACGTATCAAAGTTTCGTAGTCCGGCGTCAGTCTTTGAGAGGAGTGTGGCCGTAAAGTCTGCAGCGCCCCCTATCCCAATTTCGAACAACCTCACAACCTGCAAAGTGGTTCCACTAGGCCGTCGAGGTTATTAAGGAGGCTTAATTGGCTTATGAACGGCGTCCGCAGGAAGTGGCAAAAATAGATACGCCATGATTTCGTGTCAAACTTATGAGGCAACCACTCTTTGTACGGCGTTCAGGGTGGTATCATACCATTTCGCTTCCCATCATCCATCTGCTAGTCAGGTTGGAGGTTAGTTTGCGACAGGGATTCGTACCGACGACGTATATACATCCAAATGTATGTCGCTGATCGTAAAAGAGCTGTCCACTGAGAAGTAAAACAGACAATGCCTCTTTTTTCAAAAGTTACAAATTTTCTTTTCGGGAAGGCAAACTTTTCCTAACTCGGTACCAGCCTCTCATTGGCAGATTGCCAAGTAAAGCCATGGCGAAACAGGCATAATCGGTTTAGGCGAGGTTTAATAATTTATTTATTTATTCGTTTGTTTAATGATAAATAATCTTTTTCTAACAGAGCAAAAGTGAGTTACAGCTTGTTTTAATGAAACAAATGGAGAATGCGAGTCAGCCTTGACACGCAGTTACTGAGGACCGGGTGCCCACCGCCATCTGTGGGGTTAGTTGCAGGTCATTCCTTTCTCGCGAGACGCCCTGCCCGCCTCCTTTAGAGCTGCAGGAAGCAGAGCTCCCCCGACGTTTAACGCGCCGGAATGGGAGATACTACTTGGGTAGTTGGCACAACGCTGACGTATCAACTACGTCATGCCTCTTTGCGCTCTTTCAGTTGGGTCACAATAATACTCGCTTGTCTCGTGTTGCCCAGAAAAAAAAAAAAAAAAAAAGACAGCACCAACTAACCGAACCACACCCACTGGATTCTGCACACTGCGCACTAAGCTATGGCGCGAGATCATTTTGGCTTATTTCTTTCTTTTTTTTTTTTTTTTTACTTTTCGTGACGTGCAGGTTCTTGTTGCCTGCTACGTGTGTTTTTTCAATAAACGTCAGTTGCTAGTTACCGCTCATCCTGTCCACACGTCGTCTCTGTTCTGTTTGAAGTCGCGTTTCCTATCCCCCACGATATGTTGAAACAACTGGCCCAAAACTTCTCTTTATTGAAGCTTAACCACTAGTGGCTTTTTTTACTTTCGGGTGTTCGTTCGATCCAATTGACCTGGAATCGTGCGGCTTTTTCATTGGTGTCGCGCTGCATTACGTACACAAGTATATGTCACGATGACAACAAAGCCTTTTGTGCCGCTGCGTATTTTGACAGTCTTGGTAGAGAAACTTCTCTCGTTTCGGACGGAAGGACAGACTAACGTCAGGAGCATCCACTTATAGAAAGACTGAGAATGGCAGCATTTTCTCGGCCTTTCTTTTTTATTTTTCTTTAAGAAATCCTGGGTTTATGACTTTACTTAATGACTTGCTATACTTAAATACCATTTTAACTGGTACTTCCGATGTACCATTAATTCAGAATGACATTGGCAATATTAACGAATTGTGCAGTAAATGATGCATGTAGTTGAACCTTAACGAATGCAGAACAATTAGGGTAGATCGCAATAGCTTAACAAACCACACGTATATGAATAATAATGTCTCATATACAGTCTGTGATATCATACCGCTACCTTGGTGTTATAATTATTAATGATTTCTTGGAAATCGTATGTCATTTGCATCATTTCCAAAGTCAATCGCGCACTTTATACAGTTGTCGCAATTTTTTCCTTGCACCGTCATCATTAAAATGAATTACGTATACAACCTAAATCTGTTGACAACTAGAAAAATTTGTGTGGAACTTTGGACCACTAAAGTGCCACAAGGCGAAATACTTTTTTTGAAACTTCGCTGATACCTGGTTTTACTGCGTCTGCTTCTGTAGATAGACTTTGTGTTGCGGCGTTCGAGGAAGTGCCAAATGAAAGGCGCCGCACGGACGCCTGCATCGGTATAACGCGATAGCGTGAGCTACCAGCCAACATGTAAAGCCCCGCTATAACCGAGCCGTATGAACGTTCCAGCGTGGCCTAGGGATAACGTGAATGCAAGGGTTTTAGCAGGCTGATTGTAAAATCACCCTCCCATATGAAAGGAGAGGCCCGAGTTGGCAGCTCCTGTCAAACGTAATGTCAGGAAGCCCTACGTCCAGTTAATGCTCGGCCATGTCAGCTGCCAGCTACCGCCTCCCACGTACATTTTTCGTCCCTTTTTGGGAGGCGTGTTCTCAGGGTGGGCTTTGATTGATTGCCAACTTGATTGCCAACTTGATTGCCAGATTGATTGCCAACTTGGGCAGCATCACTCCTACCCCTCATGTAATACCCCTTCAATGGGGCCTTTGAGGTTAAAATAAATAAATAAATAAATGACCTAGGATGGGCCTTAGGTTGGCCACCAACTTGGGTGGAACCACTTGACCTATGGTGGCTGTCATCTTCGGTGGCATCACGTGAAATTGGGTGGCCGTAAAGTGTTACACCTTCTGCGAATGAAAGCATGAGTCATTAAAGGCTTTCGCCTTAATGCGCATCATCTGTTTGGGATCCCGGTGAAGTAAAAGTCATGTACCCCTTTGAAGCAGCACAAAGTCTCTCAACCCGGTTCACCATAAACAACTATCAAAGGACAGCCAGCGTTACCAATATGAAAGCGTACTTATATCTCTTGTTCTTACCGAGGCGAAGAAAGCTATCCCACTTTTCACGTTTTCATAACATTTACCACCAAAGGTTAACGTTGCGCTCCTTATAGGGTCAACCACCATAATACATCTCATTTTGTCGTAATTATGGTAAGAAGGTAAACATTTCATACTCAAACACGTTTGCCTTTTCTAACTATTTTCATCCTCAAACCTGCAATGATTGAAATATCCTGTCTTCATCACTAACATGTATAACTAATGAAGAAAATTTTAAATACGCGTTACAGGGCTTCTTTTTGACTACCTTTCAAACTTCTGATCTGTTTATATTTTCTCTTCATTGAGTACTGCGTCCCTTTTTACATTTGAGGTTTTTTACGTTTTATCTCATAGATTGACATCAACGCAGAATTCTAGAAATCATATTTTGTACCTTGTTTTTCCCTGCTGTTCTTTTTTTTTTCCTCATGCGGTAATTTCTGCAAGGAACTTGTTTTTCAGTTTTGTGTACATTTAATGTTCCAACCTTTTGCCTTTGAGGTGTAAATATCTTGTATCCGCCCCTCTTTAACGCACACCTGTGCCTTAAGGTATAAATTCTGTCTTACTTTATGGCATCTTCAATTTAATTATCAAGCACGTGCAGAACTTGCGGTGCCACCTATCGGCGTCGTTCTATGATTTAACGGCAACCATGCGTTCTCTTGCTCCCCGCAGAACTTGTATTTCTCCACGACAGGGCGTGGCTGCTTTCCATAGTTCTTCATGTTCATGAGATCTAAATAGGCCCCTCAGTGGGTGGCGATGATCAAGCTACAATTGTATATGACTGCAAAGGCCTTGTTTCGGTCCTAGCAAGGTGAGATTTCCCACCACTCGGATACAGAAAGAAAGGATGCCTAGGTCTGTCGGTCTAGTCATAATAATTTACTGTAAACCCCTCAATATTCTAAGCGTAAAGCCCTCTCCTACCTTCCCGTCATGCACATCCGTCCCTTCACTCGCTTTTCGATCGCGGCACCCCTCATGCAGGGCCGGTATCTCGGGAGCGATCGCGCTACTCTAGTTTCGCATTGAATCGCATCGCTGCTTGTATTTGCTGCTCGCGTTGTTTGGGTCCCTTGGAGACGAAGACGGCTTTCGGCCACGGAGTGGGCCCATTGTCGAGGGAATGCGTAGGGAAAAAGCATGGCGGCGTTCTTCAAATGTTTGCGCTACATTCGGTTCGCCCGGCTTTAGATTTTTAGTGTTTGTCTTCCATGCTTTATGTACGGTCTGCTGTCTGCTAGACTGCTGACTGTACTCACAAGCTCACGGGTCTATCAAATATTTCTCTTTGTGCACGCGCGTGTGTCTGTGTGGAAAGTAAACAGCATTCTTGGTAGAGCCTAAGTGGAATTGGACTTGCGGGCGGCTTTTAGGACGGGAAGCAGATGACCAAGGTAAAAATTCCAACATTTCGCAAACACTGCTGACACAAGGCACGGCTTTGGATAGTTGAGGCGTTTCTCATGAACTGATACACAATCGATGGCATGTGTGCTCTCGTACAAGTGTGTCCACATTTTAGTGTGCAGAACTTCCCGCCCTAGTGCTGCGGTTAGGGGTTCATGGTCCTGAACGAAACGTTTTTGTTAGTAATAACGCGAAAGCCTTTTTAGGCTCATGAATATGGACAGGATTTGCGCACCCGCAGGGGGTGTCCCATCGTTATTGTCGAGAAATTAATTTTTTAATGAATAAAGGAATACTTGTTCAGGTAGAGGGTGAAAAAAAAATGTCTTCGTGTGTGAAAAATTTTGTTAATATCAGGCCTCTTGATTGCGTTACATCGAAAACAGTCAGTCAAGAGAAAAAAAAACAGCAAAAAAGTAGTAAAAGAGAAAAGGAAAACAGAAAAAAAGCAGTTAAAAAAAAGGAAGACAAATGAAAAGGAAAAAAAGAAGATGAAAATGAATGCAAAGAGTCGCAGGAAGGCTTTCGCATTACCGCACTTAAAAGAGACTTAATTGCTTTCCACGAATTTTGAGAGCGAGATGGCCGAAACTTTCACATTTGATTAATTTTCAGAAAGTGTTTTCAAATCTGGTGTTAAATCCTACTTATCTAGTTTGGTTGAAGTTTTGCAAGTCATACATTTGAAATATAAGGGTGTTATTGTGCACCTGTTTGACGTCAGTATATCACAAAAGGAGTCAACAATATGAAACTTATTTCATTGTGATGCGCTGTACATATTTAGAATAGTGTGTTCTATCTATACATTTTTGAAAGTTGAAAAACTATGTTACTCCTAAGGTGCTTTTTATTGGTGCATTTACAATTATTTAGCATATCTATATCGAATTCATAACAACAAATTGCAGTCACAAATATCATAGCTGTATTTTGCAAATAATAAAAATGTCCATACAAAATTTCATAGTGATACAGCATTGACAAGTGAAGTCATGTCTAGCACAACAAGTAAGGGTTGCTTGAAAATAAGGAACAAGGAAAATAGTGTTTTAAAGTTTCAAAAAGTAGTTAATAATTCAATACGAGGCTTTTTCTCAACAAAGTTGAGTAAATGCAGCTTAAGGAGCTAGCACGTTTCCTTAGAATTCCCCAGCAGCTTATGTGGGTCCCTTGTATTGCCTACGACAAGTGGCTTTGGTACAAGATACGGTAGGACTTGGCCTCAGCAGGTTCCTTAGCAGACATCTTTGAGACTCGCAGAGTGTCAAACGCATTACTCAATAAAATCTATTCCTGAGAAGGATGGATACCAAGCTTCTCCAAAACTTGCTCAAAGCGTTTGTGTCTATGACTGAATCGCAGTGGTGGTGGTGTAAAGCATTTATTACGTTTAAAGAGAAGTTGCTCGGAAAGCCGCCCCTAGTGGGCCTCTCTCCTTACAATATTAGGTCGAGTCTCTTATTCCGGGACCTCATTGGTCTGGAACGCCACTCGAGCTAACTGGACCAGTGCTTGTTGGCCCAGCAGGTCCAAGCAGCCGAGCAGGGCTGCCTCCCAGTCCTCTCAGGTAGAGGAAGGAGTTATGTTGGTAAGAGAAGGATTTAGATGGCATGCCCAGACCATGTGAAAGGTTTCAGTCACCTTTCGACAGAAAGAGCAGAGGCCAGAAAAGGAAGGGTCAAAATGTCCGAGTACTGCCGGGCACAGTAGAGTATTAGTAAATAGTCAAGAATTATGCTTTCGCCCCCTTTCCCTAGCCCTTTGAGAGGAGCCGGGTACTCACGCTGCCAGTCCCGGTAATAAGCAGAGGTGTCTAGAAAAGTTTAGAGGTTATGTGTAGTGCCTACGTCGGGGGACCGGTAAGTGAGTACGCGGGCGGCCGAGTTGCGGCAACCCGACAACACGCGGTACGGCAGCTTTGAGCCAATCGCGGCTGCAGTTTCGAGACGGCGGGGCAGCTTTGGGGGAAATGTTTCTTCTAAATTCTTTCTGAAAACTGCACAAAGGCTCAGAAAATGTAGAAAGTTCTTTCTATCTGCCTACAATGTCACCAAATCGGTAGACGCCGTACTTGAAAATGAGACGACCTTCACGTGAAACTTACCTTCACGTGATATGAAGTGCATATTCATCGTAACGGACTTCACTGTCTATGCTGAGATGTGGGGATCAAAACTTCGAGCCGCATATGATGAATAACTTGATCCCTAGTTTCAATGAATGTGCGCAACAAATGTCAGTTCGGTGATTTTCTTTTTTTTTTTTTTATAGAGATAGGTTGGGAATGTCACTAGAGAGAAGAGAGAGAAAACCTTTTTTTCATTGGGATGGCACGTTGGCATCCATTAGAAAAAATACCTGGGGGTGCCATGCAGTTACGCCGATTGATTTTGTAGACTTCTTTAAATGGAATGCCCACCGGTACCGTTAGACAAGTACAGTTTAAAATCATTGGCCATAGCTGCCCTCATGGTTATAATAATGGCAAAGAGGATGGTGATTTGTCTTCCACAGTACTCATCTGAAGCTCCTTGGTGAATATCTGAAAATGGGAAATGCTTCTTCGGCAGGTTCGCGCATGCGTATCGATAGTAATGGAACCATTCTCAAGCGCTGCAAAGCGTCAGCAGGGCTCTAGACGCAGGATAAGAAGGGGCAACCAAAGTAAACTGCGATGGTTAAACGCACAGGATAATTAAGTAATTTTTCATGGTCTCTTATTATTCCATGTCTCGGTTCCAGTTGCATGAGCAACGCTCGTATGTGCTTACGTTAATTTGTCAAGCAGCTTAAACACAAATTATATATGCTGTTGATATTTGTTGATTTCTGCCTTTTGTAATATGGTTTGCGCATCGTTTGAGGTCACCATCCTAGCCAGATACGTTTGTATCAGCGTTTAAATGAAAATAC
>JAJIZL010021304.1:147124-158063 GCA_023969395.1 Amblyomma maculatum
TATATATATATATATATATATATATCAAAGCAATTTAAGATGCTAAAGAGCTTGTACATTAGCCCACTATGTGACACATGCAAGTTCTTGCTAGTTAAGTCTTCTCGGTTAACCCCATTTTGCCTTTCGACTGACGTACCTCCTTTTAGAACTTCCTTCGGCTGAAAGGCTTGCAGGCATGGCTCGGCGGTGCGTTCCCCATTGAATTTAAAAATATCACCGACGCGTCAAGCTCCGCGAGATGGCACGACACCCTGGGAACTGAGGGTTAATGACCTCTAACTCTTTATGCCTGTCCGTAATATGAAAGTATAAATCAGAAGAGCCACGTCAGAGCTGCATGTGGTTCTTGCTCTTTCGAGCTGACGTCATTTTCGTTGCCTCTTACTTCAAGGCATTATACAACTTCTTCCCCGAGCCTTCACTCGGTGCACCATTATAAAAATTATAAAAGAAATATATAAATTATAAATTATAAAAATTATCATTTTTATCCACTTTTCGCTGCAGCACTACACTGGTAGTGGCACTGCAGAGAATGTATATATATAACGGTCAAGACGGGCAGCTCGCTAAAGCCGGTGTCCGTGCCAAAGAAGGCTCCGGCTGACAGTTACTTCAATTTATAATCCAGTTATGTTTTAACTTCATTCTATTCTTGATACTCCTACACGGTGCGTGTAGCTATTTATAATACTGAGAGCCTTCCTCAGTGAAGCAGAGGCAGAGGAAAGGTTTCTGAGCAAAGTAAAAAAACAAAATACATAGCAAGGGTAGAATAGTGAAAGCCGGCCTTCACAAATTGAAGCTGCTCTTCACCGAACGGCTGCCCACACCATGATGAAAATGGTTTGAGATTGCAATTTTTGTTCCTTGCTTCTTCGTGAGCTATGAGCCACTATATTTTTCTCTGCTCATAACTTTCGGTGACAAGCATGGCTATGCATTTATGTTCTATTCCTGTTATAAGACATATCGCTGTTTTCAGCCACCGGAAAGAGACGTTCGGCTATTCTCTCCTGTCGCGTCTCTTTCCTGTGATGCTCATTGTTTTCTTAGGCAATGAAATTGACCTATAAAATCAGCTATTATTAGCCTCTCACGCATCAATTCCTCGTTATGTTTTGTGCTGGTGGAATGTTGAAAATTTTGAAAGCGGCTGATTTCTAGGCACTCGCTTTGTGTCCCACTACGGCAACAGGCGTGACGACTACCCCAGATCCACTTAGGTATACAGCAGAGAATTACACTGCGCGCACATTCAAAAACATGGTTTCTAAATATCGCGCCTTTCGTTCTCTTCTTCTTCTCTAATCTTCATTTCTGGAAACAGTGTGGGCAACGGTAAATAACGGAGACAATAAATAACAGTCAGAAGAAGCAGTGTCCGTTAAAGAACAAACTGATCTCACTGGGTGGCGCTGCAGGCTCTGGAGAAAACCACATCTCTGAGAGGACGATTAATCCTGTGAAATACGCGTCTTGGCTCTTGAGGATTTTGAGCGATTGCCAATATTCTAATAAAAATTCATAAAATATTAGAGCAAGGAGAGCGTACAAGCCACAACGCTTACTGGTGACGAACTAAGCGCTGTGGCTTGTACGCTAGCTCTGTAATTGCAAACTCCCTTGAAGACGTCATACGGTTTATAAGTTGAAATATGAAAATAATATCATTTCTTTTTGATAATGCAAAATCAAGATTTTTGAGCGCAGAAGTACCAGTGAAGGTTGCAGTAAAGAGCCTAAAATAGAAGAAAAAGGGGGAATGGGCTAGCGTCTAGGCAACATAAACTACCATGCCTTGACGCAGGGCTAACGACTTGCAGACGCGGTTTAAAAACAATACCTGAATATTTCTTTAACCCACCATTTAAACTCACCGAGCGGGAAGCGTACATGCTGCTGCATCAGACGCTGATAGCAGCCGCCAGTCCGTCAAGCTCTATCAATTATAAGGCCAGCTTCTGGTCGAAACGTCGAGTCCAATAAAATGTTTCTTTATATGAAGCGTACACTTCGCTTCATTTAAAGCGTATAACTCGTGCTATGTTCTTTCCAGTTGTGATGTATGGATGCGAGAGTTGGACTGTGAAAAAGGCTGACCGCCGAAGAATTGACGCGTTTGAATTGTGGTGCTGGCGGAGACTCTTGAGAATTCCTTGGACGGCCTGAAGATCAAATCAGTCGAAATTGTTGACCATAAACCCTGACTGCTCATTGGAGGGTCAAATTCTAAAGTTAAAGCTCAGCTACTTTGGTCATCTGATGAGAAGAGAGGAGTCGCTGGAGAAAGATCTGATGTTGGGAAAGGTTGAGGGTCGCCGGAGAAGGGGTAGGCAGCGAACGCGATGGTTAGATGGCATCCTCGAGGCGCTGCAGATGAAGTTATGTGATGTTAGGAAGATAGTGAGAGACCGGAAAGCGTGGCGTGATATGGTCCATAGGGTCACGAAAAGTCGGACACGACTGAACGACTGAACTGAACACTTCGCTCTATAATATATATATATATATATATATATATATATTGGGTTGGTTGGGGGAGGGTGTGTGTCAGCTGCTAAATCTTCTGTCATTCGTTAACGTATCTATTACAAGTTAGCCTAATGCCTTGTTGAAGAATAATTGTGTTATATAATTGAAGAATAAAACTAAGATGTCTTGGAACTAACAGTTGTTGCGGTCATACGCACTTTCGGAATCATGTTCCGCCTGTCGGTTTACAAGGAAGTATAAAGAAGGCCCGGCCTCAAGGAATGGGAAAAGTTTTCCAAACTTCATGAAAGGGGACTGACTCTCTTTTAAGTTTTACGGACGCTTCAGAGAGGCTGATCCGGTTCTCCTGTCTATATCTCTCGTCTTTTCCAATGCTTAGCTTCTATAGACTGCTGTAGGGAATCGATCTTAGTTCTCTGGCATCCAGTATGCTCCTAGGACTTGCGCGAGCTGGCGCCTCACGGTAATCTAGATATATTGGATGCACTCAGGAGAGGGCAGGTTTTCTTTCTCGACCGACAGCTTTTTTCTGGAATCCGTCATAGCGCGGGAAGGTAAAGCAGCCACCGAGTTCGTGACGATCGAGATTTCAGGCCGACCTGCCGAGAACGTAAGCCTAAAACAAGATAACGTCAAAGATGGAGGAAAAATAGAGGAATAGGACATGGTTGGTGAGGTAGCGCGAAAATTAAAAAAAGAAAGAAAAAGATATGTATATAGGCAAGCTTAGGAGGTAGTGGTTGGGGATGTGGTGGGTTTAGGCTGCAAACGGTACTAATCTTCACAAAATAACATCAAAAGTTTATTTCTATTTGCCTTTTATTTGAAATCAGTCTCCTAACCCCTCCTTCTCCTGAAAACTAGCCCAGTAATAAAAATGGCGACCTTCTACATATCTACATGATAAGTAGGATGATCTGCAAAGACAGAGGCTAGCCCTGGTTTCAAGATCTGCTATTTAGACATGGTTTATCGCACATCCAAAGTCTTGTCAGAGATGCCGCGACCCGAACGCTTTCAATGGGTTCCTACTCGACTCTTAAAGGGCAGCTGAAGTTATTTCAGAATTCTACGATCTTAAGGGGACTAACGCATGAATGCGTAGGTGTAGAATGCAAAATCTCTCTGTGCTAAACCTAGAAATACTCGACGAATAAAGTGACGTAAGCATTCAGACTTCTCCGCGGTGCCTAACACCGGGCTGGATTCGACCCCAACTATGACGTCATTTATAGCGGCGCTACGTTTCAAGTGAAGAAGCGGTAGGTTGATGGAAGAAAACTATCTCCACTGAATGCCTAGCTCATGACGCGCTGTTTGGAAGCATCGGGCGGCGCATGACCGCGTGAAGTCTGAAATTTGCAACAATGACGTCATTGTGAGTTTCTCTGCATCTCCCTGTCGCATTGAGGACAACCCTGAACGTTGTCACGGTTTCAGCTTCTGATTATCTCAATACTTCCTATGCTAGTCCGTAGCTCTACTTCATGTTTTTCCTACAAACTTCGTAAATCGGAATTCTTCAGTTTCGTCCAAATAGCAAAAAATCTTTTTAGCTGCCCTTTCGGTAGCTTTTTCTAGCTTTTCTCCTTGAGGCTTTAGATAGGCATTCTTACACTGCTCCTCATAGACGCGTACTGTCGTAAAACGTAGTCTAAAAAGAAATAAGAAAAAATATGCAGCTGCGTCAGAAATACGATTAAATGTTTTGCAGTTCTGTCGTGTGGTCCTTCTTTTTTTAGTTCTCTAGTACTTATGCAATAGCACTTCAGTAGTTGTGCAGTTTTTATGTAGTATTTTTCCGTACTCAGTAGTTCTGCTATAGTTTCTCGTTATAACTACAAAAAAATTGACGTCACTGCAGAGATTTCTATTGCCACAACAGGTTCACTGTGAAAAACCCTCAGAAATTTTGTTGCAGCAACAGAAACGTTTCTGTAGTTTTCTCAACTGGGAATAGCTAGCTGAAATTAACCCCTACTGAAAAAATTGTATGAGGCAATACCCTCACATTTTCTCACACAATCTCACTCAATTCGCATAAGAAATCACATGCAGGTCGCATATAATTGCATAGGATCTCATAGCTTCTTGTACATTATCATAAATTATCCGAAATATTTTATGATAATTATGTCCACTGTACGAGAGTCTATGCGATTTGGTGAGATTTTGTGATGTTATTTCTCAGTAGAACTTTTGGTTTTTCAGTAGGGTAGTCTAGTGGGGAATCTTCCAGTATCATTCGAGTGTCTTCAGAAGCTTGATTCCCCTCAAATTGTCCGACCCCACCAACCATGTCTCAGCTGTACGGCCACCGAACACACGCGATTCATTCGTGCAGGAAAGTATAATACAAACACACCTCCCACAGCCTACACTATGCTGAGCTATGTGGAATCACCAAATAACAACGCTCCTGACACAGCATAATTGCAATGAGAATGCGCCCAAAAAGGCAAGATTTAGAATGTGTTTATATCTGGAAGAATTTTCTTAACAGGAAATTGAAATGTAGTTGTGGCTCGTTTTCAAATCTTTGGAAGCAATGCGTGAAAGATATTGTTACGGAGCGGCAAGCCTATGAAAACAGGAGAACGGAGAACAGAGAGAAGATGTTCGATGACCGTGAGATAACGTTAATGAAACGCTGCCGGGCTTAGCGCGAGCATTCCTGCCCGCGCCACTGCCCGCTTCTTCCTCTTTCCTCGTCGGTAACACGTGACCTGTAGAGGCATGAGAAAAGGGTCGCAGGGAGACTTTCGTCATTGAATATTGGGTAGAATTGAAAATTTGAGGAACCCGCACTTTTATTTTAAACAAAGCACACGCACTGTATGTGCGCAGAAGTGAATCTCTTGCTGCTTGGATAAAAAATACCGATTCATTACAGTTCATATGTTAGGTCCCCTGAAAGAACGACCATGTCATGTGGTACTCCGGCAGTTTGCCTCACCCCTGAATATCAGTATAGGTTGTCTGAGCTGTTAGAATGAACGCACCCTATATTCGGACATACCTGAACTTCGCAAAACCAACGGGACTGTTTCGAAGTTCCGAGCATCTAGAAGGATGCAAGAATGCTGCTTTGAATACGACGGAATCCTTTATAATCGTGCGACTCAGGAACAGTATATTCATGATAGTTCTACAAAGGAGGCATGTGTGATAGGGGGATAAAATTACTTCGAACACATCTCTCACCTCAGGAAACCATGCATTTTGAAATAAGTACCCACAAACCAATAATAATAATAATAATAATAATAATAATAATAATAATAATAATAATGACATTCGTAATATTCTCTTCATTACCGGTGTAACCAAGCAGAATGGTCCCCCCCATCAGTATTTTGACACCTAACGTCCGTAAAAACATTACGCAGCATTAAAACTATTTTCATCTTTTCTTTTCTTTTTCGAAATGAAGTAACATTTTTGCGAACAAAACTTGCGTGAACAGCGTCATTGCCCGACTCGATGCCGCACAGCTCACAAGCCCGCTGCGCCATCTGTTGTATTGTACTGGAAGTTGCTCCGGAGCGATCTGTATTCTTGGAGCGAACGTCTGTATGTTACCACGTCAGCCTACCTTCAGAACTATAGATGATTTTTACCTGTGTTAGAAAATGATTACACTAAATTGCTAAGTGCTGTTGCACATATGCATAACATATGCATAACTGGAAATAAACTGATTGATTGATTGATAATGTCACCATGTTTGCCACAAGTGAAATTTTCTTGGTGCTGACTTTTCTTTGTTACTTTTCCTTTTTAGCGATATTTGTGATCTGTGTATGTTTTGCTTGTAATCTTGACATGTACAACAAAAAGAAATGGTGATGCTAATGCACAGACACGCTTTCTATGCTACTGTTTTGTAAGGGCCCTTGGCACCCTCAAGCTGTTTCTCAACAGCTTTTTCGTCTGGGGACTCCCAACGACATGTTGGAAATATATTATGGTTGGTTTGTGGAGTTTAACGTCCCAAACCAACTCAGGCTATGAGAGACGCCGTAGTGGAAAACTCCGGAAATTTCGACCACCTGGGGTTCTTTAACGTGCACTGACATCGTACAGCACACTGGCGCCTTGCTTTTCGCCTACAGCGAAAAGCGACCGCCGAGGCCGGGATTCGATACCGCGTCCTTGGAAACAGTAGTCGAGCGCCCTAACCACTGCGCCACCTCGGCGGGGTGGAAATAAATGATGATGATGATGATTACCATTATTATCTGTGACCTAAAGCTCCAGTTTTGTCTTGTTTAAGACAGCATGACCTCCAGCTTCACGGTTATCACACTGTTAAACAATTACAACCAGGTGCTTAACTGTATAATTTTAAACACTTACTTATTACTATTTAATTATTGATTAGTTCATCACCTCACTACTTAACACTCTAAATTTGTTTTTCTTTATCTTTTTTTCGGGGAGCTTCCGCCAACACTGATATTATGGTGCTGCAGAAGCGTGTTCATGGCTAAAGAAGCCTGTTTATTCATATTTGGTGGCGATCTTCCCTGTACCGGCTGGCATATGTATGTAGTGTGCTGACTAGACGTGATTTGAGTTACGAACAGCTGTAATATTTCAAGGGCTGGATGCACAAATGTGTTTTCATAGCTTGATGCAAAATTAGGTACGTTTCAGGACACGAGAATATAACGCTGATGTCTTATTAAGACACAGTTTGTCATCACAGTTTGTTTCATTGAGAGGAACTACGCAATCATCTTCAAATAAACAACACTGAAGGAGGCAAAACATAAATATAGGCTAGAAAAACAACAATGAACAGAGCCGTGCGAAATGCTGGAATAAGCAGATTTTCATAAGATGTCTAGATTATCAGCTGGTAGGTGCTGAGAGTGGATAGTAAGAAAACGTTACAGCGAACAAGATTAGAATCAGTTTCCATAAGACGTAGTATGAAAAAACCTAATCATGGCATGACTTCGTTGAAAGCTTTGAAACAATCAAGGGAAATGCTATTAGCTAATAAGCGGTTATCAGGAGTTGATGATTTGTACTGTGTTGTTTTTAATGGATCGTGAGCAATTAAGTGAAACTCCCCGGCTCCAAACATGAGGTTAATGCAAAGAGTTATGTCGAGGTTGGGTGTGGAGAAAGCAAGTCGAGTTCCACGAGAATACGTTTTTCAAAAACTGTACTTTCCCGACGAGAAAAATAGGTTTTACTAGAAAACATTTGGAAGATATCAAAATATAGATACTGAAGTGAGAGAATGCTTGCAGCCTGATTTATGGAGTGAATGTTGGTATTATTATTATATTATTTTATTTACACAAACATTTTAATGTGCTGTTATCGCGATATGGGACATGCCTTGTGGCTTTTTATTGAAAAAAAAATATAAAAATGGAGGTGCGGGGCATTAGTCCCGTACCTCTCGCATGCTAAGCGAGCGCTCTACTATTTGAGCTACACCCCCGCTCCGTAGGGAAGCTTACAAGGTAGAAGTTTCGACAGCGCGCTTGGCTTAGTTTGGCTTGGTTTGATGTACACAATTAAACGCCCCAAAACGAATCAGGCAATAAGAAACGCACTACGGCACTAGCACGCTTCAGGGTGATTGTAAGCATTCCGACGAGCCTCGGTCCAGGCAGTTTAGGTGACCTGTTAAATAGCTGATATTTATCATATATGTACCTAGTATGAACCCTATACCAAGTAGTGCAAGATTATTTCATTGTAGTGCAGATGGGAACATACTTGTTTGTGAGGTGAAGAACAACTTTCAAGAAGTTAGTCCAATTAGTTTTTACTGCACGACTGTCAAAGTGCTCGAGATTAATCTTGAAGAACATAATTGCGTCAGCGTTTCTGTTCTTACAATTACTAACATTTGTAGATTATTATGCATATAACAGTTCGAAATAGACTAAGAAGCCAATTGACACTTAGGAAAAGGGCTTGTGAATCAGTGCTGGTGCGAAAGGGTCCTAAGACATTTGGGCCCACAATGAGCGACAACTTCGTTTCCGTTGTATCCTTTTTTTTTTTCACTGGCCAAATTCTGCTAAAATTTATCATTTCCTTGCCAGAAAATCTTTCATTTGTGAGTGATGGGCAGCGCGCAACTGTTTTAAGAAACTCTCATCACCTTGCTATTGTTCGCTTGGCTTATAAGTAACGTTGCTTTTTATCGACAACTGAAGCGTTGCGATTGAATTTCGTAATCTCATCAACCGTAGCGGCTGCTCATTTGCGGCTCATTTACAATTTCGCCATCACAATATGTGCCGCAAATGAGCTCGAGTTTCGTATTGCAAAAACTGCGAGGGGGTGGAAAGACTTACCAACTCATACTCATGCTTCAACATTAGATGGGACAAGCTATGATGGAAGTCTGTAAACTGCGTCGAGATTCAATATCATCACCGTTAGGAGACATAATTCCTTGCAAGCACGAACTTGGCCACACTGAGGGGGACATTTTAACAAGAAAACGCCTATCGTGAGTACTACGCAGTGAATTCAGAACGTAGGCCTTCAACATCCAGTCACGTGACCATCACGGAATCCAGGCGCTATCACGTGGCCTGTAACACCGATATGACTTGCACCTGACACATCAGCGCCCTCCCGTCCAATATTGGAGTGTGTTGGCAATACACTAGCCTATATAAGGCCAGGCAGTACAATCGGCCCATGATTGGAGTGTGTAGGTAATGTATTGGTCCTGTGTAGAGCAGGACATGACCAACAAAGGGCCAATATTGGGTCGATTATTAGGGCTGCTGGGGCGTTAATATTGTTGTGGTATGTTGCAACGTTCGGAGGGCTTACACGTTACTTACCCACTTGCGAAAAGGAGCCAGCAGCAGGCCTGCAGCTTTTTCAAAGTTCTATCCCCTCGCCGGCGTGGTGCGGTGGTTACGACATTCGACTGCTGTGGCCACGATGCGGGATCGCATCCTGACTCGGCGGGCGCTTTTCGGTGAAGGCGAAAAGCAAGGCGCCCGTGTGCTGTGCGATGCCAGCGCACGTGAAGAACTTCAGGCGTTTGATATTTCCGGAGTCCTACACTAAGCCGTCTGTGATTGCCTGAGTCGCTTTGGGAAACTAAATCCCGTAAACCGAACCAAAATATAAAAAGGAATTCTGTCCATCATCCAGTTGAGAGCCTACACTTGGTACTTTCGCTTGTCTGCGGTTATAGATGTAGATTTTAAACAAACATTCATTATATGACGCGCCTGTGGTGACGGCTTTCTGCTACTGACCATGAGTTTTGAAGAAATCATCCGTGAACGCTCGTGTACCAGCATATTTGGGTATAGTAAAGGACGGCACGGGTCCTGACTAAATATGGATCCACTGTCTACTATACGTCCTCATTTTCAGGCCCCGCGATTAGATTCATTCTACGCAAAACCAGCGCAAAAAATAAGGACAAGAGGGGTGGTGGTGGTGAAAACTTTTATTGTCCGGAAGGGAATAATGGACAAACATGGTGCTTTGTTTGTCTGTTACTATTATTCTTGTTTTGGTTTTTGTTTTGCGCTAGTTTTGCCCAACATGAACCAATTCGAACTAGCCCAGTTCGCCGTGTCCTAGAATTAGGCCCCTAAACACTAATTTATAACTCTAGAATGATCTTATTGGCTGCATTTCCACCTTTCTTTGCCCGTGCATCTATGCGTTCGTCCAACTGCCCAAACGACGACAAAACGACTACCTACAGAATGTAGTTGACAGAGGATGTCAAAATAATCACTTGTCGCAGCCCACACAGCAGCCCAAACGGCTGCATAAAAATAAAATATCCCCAACGCACCCTCTGTCATCTAGAGGCAGGCCAGAGAAGCTGATGCACAGGTTACTTTCGCATGTATATTTAGCTTCCATTTGTGCGATAAAAATTACAACAGCTGTAATTTCGTACGCAATGAAGCACAAAAGATAAACGTTTGTATAAATGACACCGTTGGAGAGAAATATTTGATCCTCTTATTAGTGCACAGCGTCCTCGAGAGATGATCAATGATTTGCCAACGATGCACCTTTCTTGCTTTTGAAAAGCGTCTATGACTTTGCGGCGCTCTTTTCCGTTGCGACCGTGTACGCTTTAGTATAGCCTCCTCCGCATGTGGTCTCAATCGCTTGTCGTGCTTGCAGTGCGTGCGGTTTTCTATTCGAATGGGATCATATTGGCGCATCTATATGGCTCATCATGTGCATGAAATATCAATACATATGCTTGTGCTGACCCATAGTATCTTCGTCCGCCAGACCGACGTTACCTGAAGTGTGTCACATCTGAAAGTAATGTGAAATTAAAAACAAATGCTAGTTCTGAGATAGCTATATCCAGCGATAACTACAAGCAGACATTCCATACACGCTGCTTAATCACTGCGTACTCAGAAGTGAAGTGACAAAATAAGCGCATCAAGTCATTTTATAT
>JAJIZL010021304.1:169147-179651 GCA_023969395.1 Amblyomma maculatum
ATATATATATATATATATATATATATATATATATATATATATATATAATGTATATTCTGCTTCACCTTCACTGAAGCATCCAATGTACAGTGACAGAGTGACGTCATGGCTCAGGGAAATCATTCGAACTGCCAAGTCTGTTTCACAAAAGACGGAAGTAGATGAAAAAATGGATGGTGGCTTAACTTGGCTAAGCCTGAGTATCAGAAGCGAAATGTTTCGGCGATGCCATGGCTTAGCTTGTGGTTCCTTGGCGTAGTTGTGGTTTACCTTGTCTTCACGGTTGCACCTTATAGATATTCCATGGCTTATCATCACGGTGAAACATTGATTACAGCCGTACATCACATAAGATAAGCGCGCGGCACCGGCTAAAGGTCAAACGGTGGAGTCGCGGAGGTGGTTATGGAGGCTCCGACCACCTGCGCCTCTCCTGTGACGTCACGTGGCTTGCGCATGCGCAGCTGTGGCTTTTATTGCAAAAGCAATACTATGCCAGGTCTAACCGCTCGTCGCTGTGTGCCGTGTCCGTGTCCATGACCGTGGTCCCCTGACAGGAGCTGCCAATAAGTCTCTCGTTTCACGTTAGACGGTTATGTCTGACTCAGCCTGCCAGGACCCTGGCATTCATGTTACCCCTATAGGCCACTAAGGCACGTTCATACGGCTTGGTTAAAGCGGGGCTTTATATGTGTTTCTAACGACGGAACACACGCGACACTTGGAGTTGACTAGCCAAGTCAAGCTTTACGCTTCAAAAAAATTAATCAAACTATACATGTGTACCAACTGCTCTTTTGCAAAAATTAATATTCTGAAATTTGCCAACGGAAATCCAGCAAACAAGTGGAGCAATCGAGAAAATAATCACCAGATTAAATGGAACTACGCTGTTGGAGGCTCAGAAACATTGAAGAACGTTTCGTTCATTTATAAGTAAGTCAAGAAAGAGTGCCGTGTCTAATAACGCGAAGTACTGAAAATAAGTGGCAAAAAAAAAAGGGGGGGGGGGGGGGCAATGCAGCTTATCGTAGTTAGGAAATGAAAATGATAATACACAAAGCTTGCCAAATATTTCGCTCTCTCCAAATCTGTGTCGCCCAATGGCGCCGCTGATTTCGCGGTCATATTCAGTTTTTATGAAGCGTTCGAGTCTCGGCTTTCATTGTCACGTCGTGGTCTATAGCCACCCTTTGGAGCGGTTGCTATCTTTTCGTTATGGTCGCGGCCACCTTTGTTTTCTTTTCTTTCTTTTTTTTTTATTCTTCATGCCTGTCCGCCTTACAAAACAAGCCGGAGCCATGGACCCGTCTTCTTGGAATCTCATTTCGTAGGGTTCGGTTTCGACGCTGTTTCTGACATGTGGCTTTCATCGGGGGCGCGTTCCTCGCTGCCCGCCTTGTTACGAAGTTCCCAGACGTTGCTGTATATTTCCGGAGCTCGACTCTCCTCGGGAACGTCGTAAACACGATATTTTACGCTGCTTTTCTCGAACTTTGAAGCACATCCCATTGTGTGAAGGACCGGAATAAACATTCTCGGAAAATGGTCATATCCCTCTGCGAAGAGAGGCAAATCTCGTTGTGGAGCTTATTTCGGGCCTGAAAGGCTTCTGTCAAAACGCCTTTATCGAGTGTAATGGCAATGTTCCGCCGCGCCACTCGTTTAGATTCAAAGATGGCGTAGCCATCTTGACCATGTGTGCGTCATCGCTTTGTGTGTTTAGCCTTTTCCACCAACGCAGAAGCTATTTTTGAACATTGTGGATGTGTACCTTCTACTTTCCGCGATCATTCAGCTGAGTGCTTATTTCCCGAGGTGGACACGTAATACACCCTCGAAGTGCATCAGAAATGGTCTTGACACGCTCTCTTTCATGTTCAATTCCTAAAATGTTCCGGAGTGTTGATGCGCTGCTTTATGAAACTGGAGTAGGAAAACTTTTTTTTGTTTGTTTCTGGTTCTACACTGACTGACTTTGTTTTTATGAAACGTATACCGCTGGTAAACAAGTTCCTCTGATTGTTGCACTTGTTCAGAATCCATTCCTTGACATAGCTAGGGTCGCCATGAAGCAGGCCTTTGCATGTATTTTGGAAACTTACGCAAGACTGGAAGTACCTCCTAATTCTTGCAGGAGCTTATGAACATTTCTTGGCCTTAATGGTTAGATTACTAACAATAACATTCGTTATTTCTGCACAGCCAGTAAGCAAAATACTCTTCAGTATCAAGGTTTCAGTGTAAATGAAAAACTATCAATAATTCTTTATCAGCCGAAACTGTTTTCAGTACAACAACAATTTCTTACCTGCTTTAAGCAACCATTGATCTGTAAGAAACAAAAAAAAAATTATGAGAAATCATTGTATTAAGTAACATGTCATTGAAATTAAAATAACTTTACTGTTTTACACGCCACTACATTTTTACCTCAGGGCGGCTTTAATGACTCCTTGGTAACCGTCAGAGAGTACTATGTCCAGCTAGCCTCGCTTTCTAGATAACATTTTCAGTCACAAACAGAGCGGAGCCGGTTACCTCTGATGACACTATTTACAATGAATATTTACACTATTTACAATGAGGTAGACAATGAGTATTTCTAAGCTCTGTAGTATTGATTGCGAAGCGCTGTCCAGCATTATGCGTCTCTGTTAATTCTGATTTATGATGACTGAGATTCAGCAACCTAAAGTGATTGATAATGAGATCATATCGTTCACCCTAGAAGCGCAGTTATGCCATTTTCTGAAATAAAACTATGCTGATTTCGAAGATAGCACTATATGTTATAATGATAACGTCTAGAGAGAAGGCATTATAGGCAGAGGCTAGACATGTTGCGCAGTGACAAAGTAAGCAGCGGAGTACTGAAGATTATTTGATTTTATATGTAAGCGAGATCATTTTGACGGTTGAAAATATAGCAACCGGAAGGAATAGAACACGCTCAAGAAAATCGTTAACGATATTATTTCTTTAAACACAATATGAATGCTGAATGTTGAGTCACTAGTAATAATAATAATAATAATAAGGGCACGATATCTACGGCATTCACTCGATTCTAAGTACCACCAAATTGAAGAGGGGAAGGGGGGGGGAGGGGGGGGGGGCTTAGATTTAAAAAATCTAAAATATCACCTTCCGCCGATTTTTCACGAAGAGCCGGGCGCAAGAAATAACAGTTTGGCAAACAAACTTAGCAAATATATTCGCCAAAGGCCATTACAGTTCGCTTCAGCTTTAGCTCTCTATACAAACTCGTTCCGACTTCCGTTCCGTTCGACATAGCAACGGCCGTTGCCACGGACGCCGCAGCACCCCAAGACTTGACAGCTTCAGCTCGACGACAGAAGGCGCTTGCCAACATTGGATACGCAATTGTCATTGCAAATAAATGATTGTTAGATTCGAAAGCAAACATTTCTTTTTTTTTTTTTTTTTTTGCGAGGTTAGAGGAAAGGATGGTGCTTAGAATCAAGGGGTGGATAGATTTGCGAAAATACGCTAGATATTTTTTCCAAGTAAAGGAGCAGCTACCTTTCTTCGACGCATTGCTGCGATTTAGAAGAAATCCATCAATTCTGTTCAGAAAAAAGTCACCGCACGTTCAAAACAGCTTTAGACGTACTGGCATAATGACCTCTCCCACCTCTGGACGTTTGCAGAGTGCCAGCGGAGAAAATATTTTTCCTGAGCGTCGAAAAACGTTGTTGCAAGAATTGTTTTCTAGAAGCAGCAAGGAGGCTACCAGTTGAGTGGCATACTAGGAGGGAAAAGGGTAGAAGGGAATGCGAATGATGCAAAAGAGATGGAGTACTCACGGCGGTGTTGTACTTTTGCTGGTTGCACAAAATACATTGGCTCTGAAACACAGATATTGTGCTAGCATATAGGTGGGCAAGAGGTATCGTGAATATGGTGAATTTGGAACCACAGCTCTTGGCGCGGAATCCAAAAAATGGGCTGAAATTGCGCCAGTGTAGAGTAGATTGTAAGCGGAACATACGGAGCTGGAACAGCGTCCATGTTATGTAACATGCTACCAGTTGCATTAAAAAAGCTTCATGAATAAATGCAAGAAATAACGCACTTCTTGCCCCATAGGTCCTGTTAAACCAATGCCTCTTCACAGTATAATCATATATAGTCACTGATAGAGAGAGCTTTTAGATGCACACGTGTATAGTACCAGAGGTTTTCATACGACTTACCTGAAGTGACGACGCTTGAGACAGCATGCAAAACCTGACGTTCTGCTGAAAGTATACAAACGTTAGATTATTGAAAACATAACAAGTGTCTTAAACACGTCTCCGAGTGATCTTGCTAGCAGTTTTATAAATACTTTCATTCGGATGCACAGTTTGGGGAAACCTTTAATTCGATTTCACAGCAAAAGTAGCAAAGGCTCACTGAGACACATCCCGTTTTAACAACCTTAGTGTAGACAGGGATTTCATAGCTTTCTTTTAGCGTTTTCCTCGCAACGTTGGTAACCACAGATTGACGAAGCTGCTTTGCTTAAGCACCAAATATGAAAAAATAACACTGGAGGACATTGTAGAAGGAAACACATAAAAACGCACACCACTCCACAAGTCAATTAGAGAACTTCAAGTTTCTCTTCATGATAAACCTGAAATGTTTATACTTTTGATTGGTACAGTACAAAGCCACCCTGAGAGCATTTTGGTGCTCACATGCAAGGTCTCGCTATTCCTGAACTTAAGTCGTAACAGTGCACTTTGATTATTACGTCGATGATGTTTTGGAACTTCAGAAGACTGTAAGAACTGAGTGATGTTTCATTCCGATATTTTGTGCTCCACATTTGCAAAAGCCGCGTTTCATGTCTGTGCTGCAATTTGACCTTCAGCCACCTCAAAATAAAACCACACTAACGTAAGTGTTGGCCCGTGATCTTGACCTTCGACTTTTGTTCTTTGACTTTGATGTCTGACCTTGAAATTAAATGCCGTCATCTAGTGGGCGCGAGCTCCACCCCTAGAGCGAGAGGCGCTAGTATCGACTTAGGGGAGCAAGTGGTACCACGTGAATCCGCTTACTGCTGCTGAAGCAGGCGCTGGAGGGAATTTGTGCGTTTTGCAAGATAAAAGTCGCGATTTTTTCCTTAGTTTTGATTTTTTACTTGTGCGAGCATCACTAATATAAACCTTGCGTCGTCGCTGTTGTTGCTTTAGTATATTTAAGCTGTTTATGTAGTCCGTTACCGCTCTGTAGACGGGACTGAACCCGGCGCTGGCTCCCATTCCTACCCGAAAAATCAGCTGAAGGAAGCTTCGTTAAACAAGCTGCCGATGTGTAGAGATGTGAGTGGTCATTCTTGTGTGTGGAACATGCGTTTCATCGAGCAAGATTTCATCTATAGGGAGTTGGAGAGTTCCGTGAGTTACGGTCGAAAGACGCGCAAATTAAGGTTTCTGTTTTTACGCATATCACTTGTGAAGCTAACGAAGTGTGATAGCTGGCGGCATTGAAGGTATACTGGCTTCTTCGCAGAGCAGTACCTACCCGGTACAAGGAATTTTCGTGCGAAAGTGGGGAGCTGTCAAATTTCTTTTCAGTGAAACTAATGACCGAGAAAACAAATAATTATGCATACCATGATCTGCTCACGTAGCAAAACTACGCGGGACAACAAACACCCATCAGAAGCTTGAGTGGCAATGATTTTTCTCGGTGTGCAAGAAGGGGCACACTTCTGCACAGCTGCTTTAAAATAATTCTACGCGCCATCTTCACTGTAAAGCTTGACTACTAAAAGATCAGCTGGATAGCGCCGCTTCTGCCGGCACTGTGCGAAGTACCCCGTGTCTATCACAAGAAGGCCAATAAAATGGAAAAATGGTTAAGACGCCCGACTAGTGAACCGAAGTGCACAGTATCAAGCCCGAACGCCTGCGAAACGCAGAGGCATCCGTGTGTTGTGCGATATCAGTGCACGCTAAATATTCCTGGGTGGTCGAAATTACTCTGAAGCTCTCCACTGCGGCACCTCTTTCTCTCTGCCGGCTTACATTCCCATTTTCCTTCTTTCTGTTTCGGCGCGGTTCAGGTATCTACGTATAAGTGAGCAAGATTATGCGCTTTCCTTTCTTATAAACCAATGTACATTTTTATTAATAAAGGTATAGAAAATCTGCTAAAGGCACTGTCGCTTTTACTCTTGAAGCGAAGCTTGAGCGTCCCGCGATTTATTTCCTCTTTCGTGTCAAATTTGTGCTGCAAACGCGTTTCGTGCGGCGTTCTGGCTGGTGTCCCATCGTTTCGCTGCCTAAATGGCATCCATCTACTAATCCGCGATAGAGATTTGAAGCCACATATATGGCTCCAACTGGCTGCCCTAATCACCTCCCTACACCACGTGATCTAGCCCAGAGGGTGTTTACACAGAAGGAGGAGTGGAGAGGGCGCCATGAGAATAGCAAAACAAAACGGATATAAGAGCATCATGCTACCTGTCGTGGGGCTGCGCACATTTCAACAGGAAGCTTAAGGTTTTGGTGTCGCCGTACGAGGGTTTTCTACTTCATGCACTAGGTGATATCTATAAGCGTATTAATACATCTGCGGCAATTATTTGCACTGAAAAAGTCAAATCTAAGCCGAATGCGAAAAACGCCTTGAAGCTTCACCCGGGGGCTGCAATTAACTTTTTCATCTAAATGATTGCCCTCTATCGTGTTAATTCACTTCAGCTTATTATATTTTATACTTTATTCATATCCTCATTCCTGCAACAGTGCGATTTCCTGCAATATCCGATATCTGGAGGAACTCATGGAGCAATTGGTGGTTTGGTTTGTGGGGTTTAACATCCCAAAGCGACTCAGGCCATGAGAGACGCCGTAGTGGAGGACTCCGGAAATTTCGACCACCTGGGGTTCTTTAACGTGCACTGACATCGCACAGCACACGGGCGCCTTGCTTTTCGCCTCCATCGGAATGGAGCGATTATCTATCGACTGCAATAATATTAGAAAAGGGTGCCACAAGACCATTGTGCGAAATAGGTAAAAATGGAAAAGGTCCGCGATGAATAATCATGGGAGCTAAGAATTAAATCACCGTATCAAGGTGGCCGCTTAGCCTTTTGTCAGTGCATACGCATACATGTGAGTTCAATCGCTGATTTAGGCTTCTTCATTTATAATGTTTTATGCATATATCAATCAGGAAACAACACTTAATGCCACCGGCATGCACCATTTCGGCATCCCGTAATTTTACTCCTTTCATTTTGTTTACTGGTCTGGGCAGTTATAACATCACCGCATGTCTACGCTGAGCAAGCGAGATTAACATATCAAGAGCACATTGTTTAATGTAACTAATTCCCTGAAGAAGTTCGAGAGCGTCGTGGAGTACTGTATTGTTGCGAAGATAATCAAGCTTATCTGAAAGCGATAAACAGTCGATCCTTTTCTGAGCGGATAAGGGTGGTCATTACGTTTTTAAACCAAGGAGATTTTTTGCATTATTGTTTTACTTCAGCAATCATTGGAAATGCTTACGGAAAGAACAGTTGGGGTAAAAAGAAATGTTCGTCTATTGTTCGCTCACCTTTTATACAACCTTCGGCAAGCTGTGCCGCACGACGATTGATGATTTGACATTTATGACACCTACTTTCGAAATTGCTTTTTGTGTGTCTGCGCGACTCTGCAGAAGCCAATCTGTGGGGCTCCCCGTGCTTACTTTTACGTTCTGTGCAATTTGGGGACCACCTGTACATGAACTCTTTCTCACAAACTCTCTCGGTCTGTGTATTCCGTACTCTAAGAAAGTGTCGCGCTACTGCTAACACGTTTCGTTAAGCCCCATGATGAGAGTAAGTTGCGTGAACTGCAAGAGAGAGAAATACGAGGGAAATAATTTATGCGAGTAAACGTAAGGTTCGGCAATCAGAATTCAAAGGGGTCCGACAGAAACCAGTGCGTGTAGAAATCATCAAACCCGATGCATTCTGTACTTGCATCTGTGGACCGTGCTGCTAGTTTTTGCTCTGCACCTGAGGCATTTGAACGCACCCGTCTTTGACCGTTGAACCGCTCTCTGATTTTTATTGCAGTTCGCTCTGTGTTGAAAGGGAACCACTCCAGCCTACAGCATTAAAGCAGAGTTATGCAGTTGTCAAAAGCTTGATAGCGAATTTTCAGATTTCAGTTTCCTGTTCTGGCCGATCCGCTTCCGGAGTCTCGCCTCAGCGTTTTTTTCCTCTAATGAATAGCTTTTTCCGCCGATAATTATAGCACGTTGTGATGCTGAATGTCTACATTGCTTGACTCGCCGTGTCTCACATGTCTGTTCAAAGCCAATTTTGCACTCTTGTTTGGGCAGTAAGCGCTGAAGCTTGCCGAGGAACAGCAGTTACTTCGGTGTCCAGTAATGAATCGGAATGACACCAAACTTATCCTAGGCGAGTGTCAAACCATTTATGCTGTTTCCAATTCTAATCAAAAGATGCTAAACCGAAATAACAGCCTATTAATCGCAAATACTGCAGCGAGCATTTGAGATCACCTATGTTATCAAGGAGGTGTGCATTCGACTTGCCCGACTATCTTGCAGGTGTTCTGTCTAAAAAACGTTAGTTGTATGGCTACTCGGCTGGGGGAAATATAAATCCTCTCCTTTACCAAAGTCCGCTACGAGGTCTGCACTTCATCTGTCACCTTTCGCGCGCTTTATTTTTTTTTCTCACTGCTTTACAAACATAAGTCACCTGGAGATTAGGTTGTACACGTCATAGTGACAACTGCACACCGTTAGCTACAAATAGAGGAAGGAAATTTGTTAGCATCACTGTTTAAGGAAAACAAATGAAGCAAGTCGTCAATTTTTCTTTCATATTTACCAGCCTTCTTTGATGCAGAGAAATATCGTACTATATCAAGGCACTGGTTCAGGAATCGCTACAAAGTATTTGATATTTTAGTCAACAAAGAAACGCAACACATAATGTGTGGTTCAAGAAGTTCGTACACGTTACACAATTGAGTGAGGTAAAGATTCTTTTCTTTAGGCCTGTGTAGTGTGATGCCGAGAACCAAATTTAACCGACTCAAAGTGAAACTTTTTTCTTCTTGAGCCTCATAATGCCAAGGAAAAGAACCGCTACTGTAATTTATTGACACTGAAAACTTAAATATCACCGTATTCATTTGGGGACTATCAGTTGCGAACAGCTTGATTCGTCGTATTAAAAAGTGAAGCATATGTTGGCTTTAAAATAATGTACTCGCAAGGTAGACTTGAATTAAATAGTCCAAAAATTCTTCACAGGTGCAGTGTCCTAAAACTGAGCACGTTATATTTTCTATGCCTCATTGAGTACACCCTACAGAAAACAATATCTGCTACTCAAATGCAGTGTACAAGTAGGAAATGGTATGAAATGACTTGTCATGGTGTAGAAGGATTAAAAAAAAACGTAAAATACTGAAGCAATTGATTTATGCACTTGACTAGTAAGCAGAACCATTGAATTTGAATGAATCTCGCAGAAACCAGAAATCTATACATCTAGTGTTTAATGTCATGATGAAACCTAGATTTCTGACCATGTAAAGGCATGTGTAATGTACCACTGCAGAGTTTCGAGAACTTTTAGTTACTTCTGACTTTTAATTTCTTGATTCGCCTGTTTGCTGAGTTCTGAAGTTTCTGAAGAAAGTAATTCTGACTTACTTCCAGCGCCATCCACTGCCACTATTTGCGCTTGTAGTCAACAGCGTTTTGCTCTAAATTCATTCATTCATCTTTTATTGATTGATTGATTCATTGATTGAATTATGAAAGGTGCCGAGATCTGCTATATTGCAGCTGGAGAAGGCCTTGACCCTCTTTGCATGGATCAGCACAGAGAAGCACATGAAAATATATATAGTAGCTCTTACACATGCAGGTATAACACAGAGTTAATGCAGCGTTAGATGTACACAAATTACCTGTCACAGAAAAGCAGTCACTTAGACATACTTCGGAGAATATTTACAACACACGCCAAAATCACTCTGAAATATATAGACTCAAAAAAATCTCAATTCTGAGCGGTTAATATCTTTTATATTTTTCAGATTGATTTCAATTTCAAAATTACGTAAAGAAAAGTCCCGTCAGGTGATGGTAACTGTGAACCAATGTCTGCACAACCAAAACACGTCAAATCAAGTCACGCTTTTTCTAAAAGCTGTCATGTAGGTTTAATGTCCTTTAATATTATAATCCGTAAATTAACAAATACAAGCGCCTCTCGTGAGTTCTGGCACCAGCTGACATAGTGCACTTCCAATTTTTAGTGCCAAAAAATGGAGCATTTTGTTTTTGTCTTTAACCGATTAGCTATTACCGCAAGTGGGCATTTACTATGACCATTTGAGTTCCGCACTTCGAGTCACTGACAGCGTGGGGGACTCACAAGCGATATACGAAAACACTGCTCAATAAGTAGCAGCAGAGTTCTCTTTTCAAT
>JAJIZL010021304.1:189651-200798 GCA_023969395.1 Amblyomma maculatum
TATATATATGCTCTTCCGTTCTTCCATTAAATCAGTTGTCAGTTCTGCGCCGTCGTTGTGGACTTCTCCTCTTTGTCTCGTCTTATATATATATATGCTCTTCCGTTCTTCCATTAAATCAGTTGTCAGTTCTGCGCCGTCGTTGTGGACTTCTCCTCTTTGTCTCGTCTTATATATATATATGCTCTTCCGTTCTTCCATTAAATCAGTTGTCAGTTCTGCGCCGTCGTTGTGGACTTCTCCTCTTTGTCTCGTCTTTGTTGCGCACTTATATTACTGTCCATTAAGAATCAACGCTAGAAAAAAAAATTATTTTAGAGGTACGTGTAGCACTTCGCGGTCTCATCAAGCAGTCATTATTCAACTGCAATAAATACTGTCTCTTTCTCCTAATAATTATTATGCAATATATTAGCTGAGTGTTTAAAATCATTGCACCTTTTTTTTTTATTAAAGTCATCAAGAATAGAGTGCTGTGGGCGGAGTATTCAGCATAGAACAAGCGGTAGAAAGCTAATCAAATTCGCATTTCTTGTAAAGTTATCAGCATTTTGCATATCGCTCACCACTCTTCGCTTTTATGAACACCCGATACCATCCAATCTCCACATCGTCAGACGGCTAAGTCGTCATTTCACTGTGGGTAAGGTTTTTTAAGGCACAGTGCTTTCAGCCTCTTACTCAACCTGCTAAATAACTGGCAGAGTCAATCGCTTGTTCCAAACAAACTCACCAGCTGGTCACCTCTGTTCTTTTCTGGTAGCACGGAATTTAATTTGCGCACAGCACAGCTCACTTGGCAATAAAAGTACGCGCCCTCAGCTGACGCGAATGTACCGCTACGAGGCTCTCGCGCTAGAGTTGACCACATTGAGGTACTCATCCGCACTGTAATTAAACATCGCGAAATCGATTGCATATATATCACACAGCCTCTGCACTTTCGACTTGGGCAAGCTCGTGAAGTAAGCCAGAGTCATGTCCTTGGTATCACTTGGTCCCTTGTTGGCCCACAGCTGAGATTCATCGGGTAAGCCCAGCGCGCGGTACATCACCGCCACGTCCTCCAACGTCCCAATGAAGTCGTAGGGCACAATACACGGCTCGCAACGGTCGGCGTACAACTGCCAGTGCAAGTCGTAGCGTGACGGCTCGATGCTGAGCAAGAGGTCCACAAACTCCTCAAAGGTGATGAGGTCTTTCGTCGTGTCCACGTTCCCGAAGCCTCTGTATTTAATCATGGCGTTGTTCCAGTACTTGTGGTAGAAGTACTTCCCGGTAGCCACGCTCCTTCGCGTCTTGTCTTCGAAGAAGGACACGAGTCGTTCGAACGGATGTCGCACGAACATAATTTTGAACGCGTGAGCCAGAGTAGTCACATTCACTTCGTTCCTGTACAGCGTGAAGGGAAGCCCCATATTCTTGTAAGCGTAGTAGTGCATATTGGAATCGCTATACCTTCCTCGGTGGCTCTCGTTTAAGTTTAACAAGAGAGTCTTGAGACTCGTGTTGGCGACCTTGGGAATGGAGCAGTAGAGCACGCTACGGTTGGTTTTCGGATTCACGGCGTACAGTAGCTGCTTGTAGGTCCAGTAAATGTCCTGCAACGCAGTTTCCATTGTCTTGTTTTTCTCCGCCAACTTTTTCATTTTTTGCTCAGCGTAGCCTCGACAGAAATGACGCACGTGTTCAGTGAGGCTACGGACTTCCATAGTCGTTCCTGTCGTGCTTTTCTGTGGCGGTACTTCGCTGACAAGCTGCGATACGCCTCCTTTCTGCACGGAAAAATACTTCGTGCGTGTCGAAGTGTGGAGCCGGGGCAGCTGTGGAAGTAAAGCAGAAATGATGTACGAATACATTTAGGCACACACAGAGCGCGACACGTTTCTAATGCGGTCGCAGTAGAAGCTTAGGAATTCGTATTTTTTTTTTATTGTCGGCATCTGAAAGTGTGCGCCAATAAGATAATGGAAGAGGACGCATGCGGTTGTCCTAAGTAGCAGTACATTTCTACATATACTCATCCATGTACAAATTGCATTCACTAGTAACAGCTCATCAGATTACCAGGAGCCCGGCATGTTGTGGCAGGTATTGTACCGGCACTGTTTGAAGAGAGCACTAAAACAAAACAATGCACGCAAGACTGAATAAAAATATCGATCTCTCGTAATATTCGTTATTGACTCTCTATTTTCTTCAATGCTTACAAATGCAACCTTATCGACTATTTATTGCCTGTTCCTCACTGAGCCGAATATAAACTTCTCCCTATGTTGTACATTACCATGCTCGCGAGCATGGTAATGTACAACATAGGGTATAGCTTATGCTCGCGACGCTATAGCTTTGTATGAACCGGAAGAAAGGCTGTTTTTACCTAAAAGAAAATATAGTATCATGATGGCAGACCGTGTGGTGGTGCAGAGGCATCAGGTGGTCATGCTGGGCCACCAACCAACCACTGGTGCATTGCGGGGGCAGAACCAGTTCCAAGCACTTTGTTCACATGCTCAGTAATCTCAGCAGTAAGTAAATGAAGATAAAGAAACATTTGTTTGCTCTTACCTTCATGAAAAATGACGTCAGCACCAGAAACAGCCCACAAAGGCATAGGCACGTCAACGTCAGTCGTCGACACCTGGATGGTCTTCTGTTCATCTTTCAGTGCGCTGTTATTTCAGCACAGCGGTCGAAAAACAACCAGAGAAGCATCTAACTAGGTTCGTTTCAGGGCATATTTCTTTTAGGTCTTCAATAGCGATCATGACAGTGTACACCCAGCTCGGACATCTCCCCACTGAAGGCTGTCGTCGTAGTCCAGAAGATAGTGTGCAAGCACTTCCGATTTATCGTAGGCGATATTCCTTTGCTGTACAGGCGAAGCTGCCGACTGCTTGAACAAAGCTCAGTCCGCATGTTCCTTGGTAAGGCTGTTGCCACCGACGCAGCATCAGAACTAGTGGGGCCTGTTCCATGTGTTTACGCAAGACGTATTCTCCACGCCGCGGCGACCGAAACGAATTGGCGCTATTCGATCATTGCAGTCCAGCGTAACACGTCGCGTGGTCAGCTCGTTCGTCAATGCGTTCCAGCATTGCTGCTAGGCGCCCAATCTTCGCCGCATTCTTCTCAACCTATCTTTACCCGTCTCCACTATCACGCAGTCACCACCAGTCACGCGCAGTTTGCAGACTGTCCGTCGTCTCTGATGAGATAGACTCATCCTGGGATCTTTCCTCTTCAGGCAGTCGATTTTCTGTCTCGCCAACGAGATGCAGACCTCAAAAAGCGTGCCGGCGGAGTCCCTCAATTCTTCTTCCCACCTGTGTCACGAAGCAGTGACACCTGGGGTTCTCCCGCCCAGCCAGATCGTGTCTCCAACTGCGGCGCTTTTTTTTTTCTTTTTCTTTGCTGGATAGAGAGCGCGCAGATGACCACGCCGTAGTTCGCGCCCTGGGCCTGCAGCGGCGACGGAGGCGGCGGCGGAGGTAGAAGCGAAGGCGGCAGCTGTGGCAGCTTGTGCCAAGACGCGCGGAAAAAGGAACCAAGAAACTAAACTAAAATGGCGCAGAAACAGCCCTTACGTTATGTCTAACTCATAACACCGCCCGCTCTCCTCCTTCTCTCTGTCTCGTGCCCCAAGGACTGAACCTTTTCCGGCTCGCGTCTCTCCTTGAGTGCGCTTTTTTTGTTACTCCGATGAGCCGGCATAGGAGCGCGCGGCAGGAGACACGGGGCTCTTTACCCGAAAGCCGCTTTTCAATCGGTGCCGAGCTGTCGAGGCCCAGCCGCGGCCCTTGTATGCGCTCCGCCTCGTCAGTACGGTGCAGTGTGCTGTGGTACCATGCCTGACGTCAGGCAGTATAGGGGAATTCAAGTGACGTCACGGGCGCTATATTGTGGTGAATAGCCCAACTTTAGCTGGTCAAGCCAGAGCATGCGATCATAAAGAGATTAGATATGCTTGCAGACTTTAGCCGTTTACTTGCACGACAAAATAACCTCCACTGTGGCATTGGTGCATGCTCACTACTGGGCTGAATCTACCAAGCATTCAGCGAAAGAAAAAAGTCCCGTGTAGCTCTCGTGCTGTCTTTTCGTGCTGTTTGCTTAACATGAATGGATGACAGCTTGGACAGACCACTGAGTATGTCATTGACCCGAAGAATGACGCATCATCTTCGCCAATCTATGGCTTACCGTTCTTCCGTATGGAACCGCTCATTCATTGGATAATGAGCCGCGACTGATTTCGAAAGGATGCATGGTGTTAATTAAATTCGGCATACGTTCTTCGCCTCACTAGTACAAAGAAATCAAATGCAGTTTTCGAAAGCTGGCGCTGATTTCTGTCGATGGGCGCCTGGATTTAGGGTCGGACGACTTACATGTAATTATTTTCTTTTTTTTTTTTTTTGCATTGATTTCGTAGCACGTCGTCGCTTTAGTGTGAGTTCGTATGGAGCCCTTAACGGCGTTCTTTTTCTTCTTATTGAGTGTTCGAGAGCCCTTTAATATCTTCGCTTCAGATCAAAGTGTATGGTAGACGACTTAAAAGTAGCCTAGTTAGCTAGCTTACATTTCCCTCTCTCTCCCTCTCTCTCTCTCTCTTTCTCTCACTCTCTCTGTAAGGCCTCGGCTGTCTCTATGTAGGTTGTTGAGCCTTTCTCAGCCGTGTAAGGCTCTGCATATCGTGTACGATACAGACTGCAAGAGGTACAAATTTCCTTTAATTTATTCCTTCGAAAAAAAAATCAGATTTTTTTGGTAATATATAAATCTCGTTTGCGATAGGATTTGATTACATTAAAGAGTCAGCAGCTAAAAATAAAAGCAAAATTATGCAAAGCAGCTCTTTACAACAGGCTAGCTTTTTGGCTCAGTAACCTACAATTAGGAAACCTTCACCGCTACATCAGTAAACATTATAATTCTTCGCAAATTTTCTCTGCCTTCATTGCGCATGTGTCAATATATGTACGCTCTTTTATAGCTTGAAAATGTTCTGCAGTTATTCTGGTATGCTAAAGTTGATCATGTAGTGAATTTAGTTTAGTGTGTGAATCTATATGAGCACCCAGAGCGACCAGTCGACAACTTCGACGAACGCTGCATGCTAATAGAAGCACATATGTGTAAAGGAAGGGCTACGCTTCTGCGTTCTCGCTGCGTTTGAACGCTGAGAAGAGAGTTTGTGCAGCGCTTCTTCAGAAATCACGCCGTTTTATTTTCGATGCCATTCGCGGTATTTGCGTACACTCCCTCTTCCACCGTGTTCGAAGTGAGAGAAGAGGGCTTTTCTCCCGCGAAACGGAAGAAAAAGGGGAGGCCTTTCGAACGAAAGCGGTTGCGCTTCCTCTGCTATACAAAACGTTCGTGTACGCCACAGGGCGTGAGGCACGCAAGCTACTTTGATTTATATGACCATCTTCTCCGGCTCTCGGAGATGACGCTGCGGCGAAGTGCATTTCCACCTATCACGCGCGCGCTTGCGTCCGGTGTGTGGCTCAATATCGGGACGGGGAAAAAAATGTTTGTTGCAGGTGGCCCTGAAGAAGGAAGAATCCCTTATCTCGTGAGGTGGCAGCCCGGTTTCAGGAGCGATTCCTGCGCCTACGACTGTGCTTTAAAGCAACAACGTTTAAGTGCAGTCTATAAGAACAGGAATCATTCCTGAAGACAGCGTTAAAGGCCCCATTTCAAAACAAAAAGTATGGGGGATGCTTAAACCCCGCCTTCAATGGTATGACACGATAGCCTTGGCTAAGATCCCACATATATAAAGCACCGCTTCAACCAAGCCGTATGAAAGTGGCCGTATGGCCTATAATGGTAACGTGAACGCAAGGTTCCTCCCAGTCGGAAAAAAAAAAAAGCTACAGAACATTTTATTTTGTCACGACATAGCTTGTTTGCGGTTTCTAACAGTTACCTTCCTCTGACAACACCGATTTGTGCAGTAGCATCAGAACATTCTGTAGTTACAACAGAAAGTACTACAGACCACAAAAGAGTACTACAGAAAAGATGTCTCCAGTATATTAGTACTGGCTAGTACTACATACTACGAAAGATTTTGACGTTTACGATAGAAATTTGTTCGTAAATGTCAGAACTGCAAATGTTTTGCCGTATTTTTAACATAGTTCTGTAGTTCTCTTTTCTTTTTTTTTTTCGAATGTGCTGGCAGGCTGATCCTGATATCACCCTCCCATATGAAAGGAGAGGCCTGAGTTAGTAGCTCCTGCGACGTCTGGCAACCTTACGCCCAGTAAGTGCTCGGCCATGTCAGCTGCCAGTTACCTCCTGGCAGCTCCAGGCTCGTGATGTTTCGCTCAAAGCGCCAAAGCCGGTTTTTCTGGTGAACGAGGGTGCCTAACGTTATTGCGTGGAAGTCCGCCGTTCACGTTGCCCGCGTTGTAGGCGTCGGCTTTGTAACTGTTGTTGGCATGAGCGTTGTGAGCGAAAAATCATGATGGCCATGGCTAGCTGAACATGACATGGTTGAATACTGTCGTATGGTTGTCTTGCGTTACACGACCACGTGACGCGGCCGACTTTAGCAGGGACTGCCAACTGTCGGGTGGTCTTTCGCACAATGCGGTTACTTGCGGCACTATGCCTAAGATTATATGAAACTAAAAACTAACATAAAAAAATTCCAAGAGCTACTTCGCTGTAACGGAAATGTGTAGAATATTTTGGTGTTGTTTTTCTTTCCTCTTTTGATGTTATATTTAATGGTTCTATTGTAATTGTTGCTAATTGCATCGTGTCTTTTACAATTGTATCCCCTCCCCCCCATGTAATACCCTCCTTTGAAGGGCCTTTAGAGGTAACCTGAATAAATAAATATGAGAGATAAGGTTAGCGCAAATGAAGTTATTAGGGGGCAAGTGAGTTGCAAAGGACGTGTCAGTGAATGAAATTCCGCAAGGACGGAGCATAAGTGTGTCCCTGATTTTTCTTTCTTTTTAATGGATGAATACTTTACCACATTTCCGATACCGCATGTTTATGTCTGCCCACTTCTCTCTTTTTCGAATTTTGTCTTTATATGTTTTGCTTCCTTTTACTCCTTCTTCCGCAAAGCGCACGGATGCGTTCCGCTAATCTGGGGCTGTTACATTCCATTCTACTTCGGGCGCTGCTTTGGACTCTTTATCAGTCTATTTTTCCTATTGCAACTTTTTTCAGTTCTTTTACAGACAGCAAAGCTAATCTACCTCACACTTATGCATTGCTGTTTCGCGTTTTAGGGAACTGCGAATGAAATTAAACAAAAACTTAAAGGTGTACTTTGGTTTGAGGTAGTTGATTTGCAGCCATGTTTGAAAACAGAAAACCGGCGCAGATGGAACAAGGACAAGAAGAAAAGTAAACCAGCGGGGAGTTGATAGTTGGCGCCAGTCCTGTTAGTTCACGTTCCTTGTTGTCGATCCATTGTGGCATTCGCGCCAGTTTTCTGTTTTCAAACAAGGTTTAAAAAGCGGCAAAGTTTAAAAAAAAAAAGGACATCCATATCTGCTTTGTTCAAGCTGGAGTTAAAGAAGAGTAGTTAAGCGCGGTAAAAGTGGTTCTTCTTACTCACTGAGCAGGCTACGAATGTGCAAGTCTCAGGTTAACGATGTAACAAGACGGCGACGCAGAAATGTGACACGTCTCATTTCAGCGTCGCCATACTGGTCGTTAACCTGAGACTTGCACCTTCATAGCCTGCTCAGAGAGTAAGAAGAACCACTTTAACAGCGCTTAACTATTCTTGGTATTAAATCTAATTTTGTTTTTGTTTCTTTATTCGGGGAATTTACAAGCACATAACTAAGACAGGAATCAAACAAGCGCGTAGCGCCTCAGAAGCAAATGTAAAGCAAAAAAAAGAGCCTATCACGTAGCAGCAGTGATTCAGTGAGCACTTCTATATACGATACCTATACAAGAATATAACGGGCTAATTTGGGCCGCGGAAGCCCGCCCGTGATGGCCGAGTATACACGGAAGCGAAAGTACAGAGGGGGGGGGGGGGGGGGGGCAAAGGTTCCCCAGGCCGCAGGTTTTGCTTCTGGTCAACATATTCTAACACATGAGATCCCATTAAAGCTATAAGTTATCTCAGAGGTTACAATAATGCTTCTTCTACCCTCCACATGCATTTTGAGATTTGGGGCCGTAGTAGCTGACTGACTATACTGCTCAGAAGGAGACCCTGTGTCCTGGGAACTTTTGACCACCCCTGTACATCCGTGCTGTGTGTGATTTAGGCGCGGTTCAGAAACTACAGGTAGTGACAGTTATTCTGCAGTCGTCCACTATATGTACGGCGTATCTTCTTAGCGGGTATTCCTCTTTGGGAAATTGAACATGTCCACCATACCAAATATATTAGTGTGATTGCACTAATCCGGAGGTTCAGAGTCTGGTAAAATCGTCTAACGTTCGTTTGTTTGCGCGCGTGTAGTGATTTCACACTAAAAAAGGAAAGGCAACCATCTGAGCGTATTCGAACCAGTCTGTTTCGAACGAGGATATATTCGAGTTCAGTAGCCAAGTTGCTTTACCACTGTGTTATTACTTTTTTTTTTTGTATTGTTACCGCACTCAAAATATACAATATTTACACTCGTACCGTCAGCCGTGTTTGACTTCACGTGACTGAAATTTCGTTAATAATTCTAAGGTTTCAATGCGCAGGAGCCAGTGAGGACCTGATGATACAAGTTTTATAACTTCACAATATCTTACAAAAGTTACCCTAAAGTATTCTCTCACTGATCATGTGTCGCGTGACGAACCGCCACTTCTGCTTCGCCATATACTACTATGCCGGCCCAAAGCCCTTGCAAGAATCAGTTCAGTTCAGTTTATTCGTTCAGTTGTGGCCGACTCTTCGTGACCCTATAAACCATATTATGCCAAGCTTTCCGGCCTTCCACTAACTTTCTAGTGTCATATAGATTCATATGCAATGCCTCGAGGATGCCATTTATACGCATTCGCTGCCCGCCCCTTCTCGTGTGTCCCTCAATCTCCCCCAGCATCAATGTTTTCTCTAACCCCTCCTCTCTTCGCATCAGATGAACAAAGTATCTTAGCTTTCTCATTTTTTTATGATTTTATATATTAAAAGTTTATAATTTAGTCTTCCGATAAGCATTCAGGGTTTCTGGTCTCCAATATCAACTGATCTGGTCTTGTGGCAGTCCAAGGAAATCTCAAGAGTTTCCACCAGCGCCACAATTCAAACGCGTCAATTCTTCGGCGGTCAGCCTTCTTCACAGTCCAACTCTCGCATCTATACATCACAACTGGGAAAGCCATAGCATGAATTATCCGGAACTTGGTGGGCAGTGTGATGTCTCTGTTCTTTACTAGGAGGTCAAGGCTAGCTAGCCATGGCTCTCTTTCCCAGAAGCAGGCGTCTCCTAATCTCATGGCTGCAGTCACCTTCCGAGGTAGTCTTGGAGCCCAAGAAGATAAAAATCTGTCACGACTACCACTTCTCCCCCCCCCCCCCCCTTTTGTATGTTCCATGACTTGATAGGGCAAGACCCGGCCTCGTTTTCAATTGGGAGATACCTAATGCCAAGAGGGTCAAGCGAAAAATTCCTCTTGGAGCACTTTGGAGGACGTCCCAGAAGAAAACTGCGTCCCAAAAGCTCAAAAAACATGCACATTGGTGTCATCCGTTTTTGCAAAGTAGACAGAGCACGAACTACCTAACGCACAAAGTTCCCTTCTCTCGCTTTAAGCGACATAGTACCGCTACGCAGTCAAAAGAAAAACGTTTAGGCAGTGAAAGTAATGTCCATTCTTCTTTAATTCTTTCTAGCTTATCTATGGTGGCATGGTATGGAATGGTGGAGGGAACAGTGAGTCACATATATCTTGCATGTCTCTTTTTTTTTTTTTTATCTCGTTGCTCCAATAAGGAAGCAAGAAAACTAAATAAAAAAATTTTGCGTCAAATATCCGACGTGATATCACAGCGAAGCCTTCCCTCTGAAGGGTGCACAATGCGGCAGTGAGGATCGGGAGCCCTTTCAGTCGGTGTTGTCCCCTCTTTCAGCCCAGATGACGCCTAAAGGAATCGGATTTTGTTTTTTCTCTCTCTCTCTTTATTTATCGTCGTCAACCTCCCAAGTCACAGTGCGGTCTTCCTTCCTTTTCGCAGTTTTCTCGTTCGCCATCTTTCACATTGCCCTTTTTCTCATGGTGAATAATCTGACAGCAAGTTTTGGGTCTTTCGTAAATCGAATTGTTTTTTTCTTCTTTAACTGAATTACACGACATCATGATTATGCCCTAACGCTGAAGAATAATATTCAAACGTGACAGACGAGGTCGTGAAGAAATAACGTGAAGACACGAGGTATCAGTTCTCATACGTCGCGTGAAAAAGTATCCGTGAGGTTAGTACACCCACAGGTAGTAGAAACTCTTCGGGAGCCCTCCACAATGGCACCTAATTCTTTCACTTCCAACTTCTTCGTTTCTATCAGAAGGTTGTTGACGTGTCTACTGACATGTGAGACAGCCCTCTGTCGTTCCAGTAGTGTGAGGCAGCACCATCCAGCAATTAGCACAAACTTATCTAATGGGTCAAGGTGGCAGCCACCGCCGTTGTAAAGCTGAATGGAAGTATTCCAGCAATCAATATAGCATTTTTGATTTCCTAAAAATAAAAACAATTTCTATATTATTTTCATCGCAACTTTTAGAACTGGCTTATGCCATTTGATTTTAAGATTGGAGGTGCGGGGTATCGATCCCCGTACCTCTCGCATGCTAAGCGAGCGCTCTACCATCTGAGCTACACCCCCGAATGTAAGGCGATGGAAAAGAAAGACATTTGACATAGCTGAAACAAAAAAGCACTTGCCATTAAACGCTGTTTTGGCAGTTGCTGAATAGAGTCGGATCGCTGTCTCACTAGCAGGTTGAGAGAGTAAAGCGGGCATCAAGCGGAAAGTAGAGCGGTGCGCTGTTTCATAATCAAGATTTAGATACCTTACGAATTTCGTAATAACGACGTACGAAGCTGGCACATGATGTAGAGCTGACTTTATCTTGATGTAAACGTCCTGGTTTAAGAGTAATTTGATTGATTGATTGATTGATTGATTGATTGATTGATTGATTGATTG
>JAJIZL010021304.1:225720-238449 GCA_023969395.1 Amblyomma maculatum
GCGAAATAAGTTCGGTCACTTTTTTTTTTTTTTTTTGAAAAATTACAACACCCCTCCAAACTCCCAAAAAAAGTGATCCCCCCCCCCCCCCCCCTTTTTGTTTTATTAATTCTGAAGCTGCGGAAATTGTTTTGCCTCCAAGAAATCAGCCTTCCTTCCGACACCAATGTTCCCCCATTTTCGTTTACCATTATCACATCTTATTTATTTATTTATTCATCGTCATCATCATCATCAGCCTGACTATAACCCACTGCAGAGCGAAGGCCTCTCCCACATTTCTCCAACTAACCCGGTTCTGTGCTAGCTGCATCCACTTGACCCCTGCGAACTTCTTAACCTCATCCGCCGACCTAGCTTTCTGCCACGCCCTATTTATTTATTGACATACTGTGAAATCTTTGCGTATAGTAGAGACGTCGCTTTAACAAAACTGCAAATCATCAGCGTTCAAACGGCGAACAAAACAGCAAATCCATCTTGCTTAATTCTTACTCCCGGTCTATGCGAAATTGCTATTTCGTCTCGATAGCGTAAAAAGGCACTCTTCAATCCGAATTACGCATAATTCGCACAAACCATTATGAGCTATCCATCCCGGTCGGTTGTCTGTATATGAGCAAAATGAGAAGGAGAAAAGCAGTCATAGAACGGCGTTTACTGCAAACACATCGAAGACCCCGCCGAGCGAGGCTAATGACAGGTGCTTTGTACACAGCAGCTGGCTGTCGCGACAAGGTCACTGTGCCAGCATAGGGAACCGAGTCTTCATAAACTTCTCGGTCTGTTCGAAGGGCACGCCTCTCTTGGGCGCGATGGGCGTGGTGCGGCGCACCATCTGTATGCACTCCGGGATGGGGCACACCGACAGACACAAGGTGCAGCCAGTGCAAGTGTTTGTTACCGTGGGCAGGTGAGTGTCGGGGTCAAACTCGATAGCCTGGTAGCCGGAGTCGTTGCACGTCATGTAGCACTTGCCGCAGTTGATGCACATGTCCTGCAAGAATAAGGGATAAATAGCAGCCATGTCACCAGTACGTGGTTCTACATCAATGGCTTGTGCCCTTTAAGACCCGCGTCGTTTGATTGAGTATACGGTCTTAATGCCATTCTTGCACACTGCCGTTTTAAGAATCAATAAGCGTCTACAATGACGGCACTCAGCCGGTTGAACACGAGTATCCTGACAGAGGTGAAGCTTCATAACACCATGGCCTCAACATTCGTCAGCTGGCTACTCAAAGGCTTGAGGGCCAGACCGTAAGCAGATTATGGGTGTTAAATTTGTCAAGGAACAAAGTAGACAAGATGCCTACAACGTTGGTCAACCCAGAATTGCCTAGTTACCCTCTCTTGAGCTCCTTTCTTCTGTCCCTCTTCTGTGCAGTACACTATAAACACGCTCGACGACTGTCCGCTGACAGAGAGCGGAGTAATTGCACTGCGGCCACACCGGTCGTCAGTCTTGGAGGTTTGCCAGGTGCTGTTCCATTTATTCGGGTCTTCATACTTGCGTGCAGGTTTTTAATCTGCCGCGCGCACGCCCTGGAGTAACCATCTCTACTGTACCGCTTGATTATCGCGCGTTCACCCTATGTCCCTTTTAGACACTTATTTCCTTCTATCAGCAAGCAACTGACAGGAACACTATCAGTCTTGCCTCCATTTTTATTCTACTCTTTCTATCTCTGTTTCTAGAAAGCTGTTTATTAGCACTGTAAGAATGATTTCTTGTCTTATCACGTCATTTAATTTCTCAGAATACGCTCGCGTAGATTGCATCATTTATTCACTATTCTTTACATGTTCCTGCACCCGCAACCCAATAAAATTTCCTAAAATATTACACTAAATTATTGTTATTTTAGCTATGTGAGTGTTGTTTCTTGTACTATCAGCAGTGACTATATTATGTTCAAATCTGGAAAAGCAGTCAACTGATGCCGCAGTCATGCACTGTGAGTCTTTTGGACTCATGCAAAATGACAAAAATAGATGACAGCGCTGCGTAGCTTACAGCTCTTTTATGCAAATCAAAATGACCATAGATTTCTACTAATTTCTAATAATCTGAAATCCATCTCCTATTAGACGGTAACTCAACTGCGTTTTAAGACTCATTTGGATGAACAAAACCCATGAGAGAAAGTGACACGTTCGTTGACGAGGAAAACCTGATTAGTGCCCATCTTGAAGGATGCAGTTACTTGGTCACAACTTCTATATTTGTACTTATCCTGTGAAAGATGGATGTATGCCAAAGCCATTCGTGATACGAATGTACCGTTAACAATAACTAGAGGAATCAGCCACCAAACCTAGCATCAGTAATGCGTCGTTTTCATATCAAGATTAATGTTTAAAATGCAAACTTATTTTTCATTACTTCACTCCATGCAGTTCTTCCGACTTTGCGGAGCTGAGCTGAGTATTGATTTACGGAGTTGCCCAGTACAACACAAGCGTAAAATAACGCAGAAATTTTGAACTGCTCGCTTTGTTTCGTTTGTGTTGTGATATGCCCTTTCAATTCAGCATCAACATAATTCGACGTACATTTTAGCTGCTCTCTTCTGAATCTGAAATTTAGGGGCGAAATTCTGCCCACGTATCTTCAGCCAACGTCTAAGATGGTTTCACCATTGCCACTCCTTAGTAACTCGAACAAGCATTATAATGTCGACTCTTTGTTTTTGTTTTCTCGAGATGCATAAAACCTATGGTGGCCAAGTCACGTGCCAGCTGACGCTGCTGGCTGTTTGTGCGCCAAGTTCAAGACTAATGTCTTACCTCGTCGATGAGAGCCACGACATGTTCAGCAATGTTGAGGTCCCCGAAGGTGCCTATCTTCCTCAGCGACGCGCCAATCACATCCTGCAGTCATCAGGGCCACAACAACGCGCACAAGCAATTACGTGTCTTCAAAGAACACCATTCACTGATTCTTTAAGATCATATCTGTTGTATGGCTCATTTATAAGCATAATAACGTATGCACGATAACAAGTCATTCCATTGTTGTCCCAGAGACCCCGTTACCCCGTTTGTACGAGCAAGTACCGAATTATGGTCTAAACACTGCTTTCAAAGCGAGCTAGCACTATTGCAGATGGCAAAACTCACAAAGTACTGGGTAAAAGTGACCAGATTCAAACGCCCTTTTGGTCAACAAGAGCAATTGTGACCTTGTAAGCCATCGAATAATTTCTCACTGGCTGAACAGACACAACAATTTGCAAGTCACGGTCTCCACTGTTTAATTTCCTTTCCTCGTGAATCAGCCTTAGATCAGTGGCAGCACTTGCTAGGACGACACTCCTGGCTCCGAACCATCCTGTAATAATAGGCTGCCAAAACGATTTGAGCCCTTCCCAGCCCACAACAGAAGCGATAGAATGCTACCAAAAATACAACAAAATGTTTCTCATTCTTTTGTAGCCGAATTTTCCTCTTGTAGAATTTCGCTGTACTGCCGTAAGAATTTCCTACGGAGTTTTGTAGCTCAGTCGCTATAACAAGCAGCAAAATTAAAAACTAAAATTCTTGCTACAAACTATTTCGTGCTTCCCGCAATTCCATGGCAGAAAATGCAACAAAACCTCATTCGGGAAGAAGAAAAGTTTCATTTCCAATTTTCGGCAAGGTTGTAATTCTTTATCCAGTCCCAAAACGTCAGATATCTCCACTTTCATAAAAAGTTGGCTTTGATGCTACGATCTGAAACATGGCCGCGTGCTCAGTGGCAGAAGTTCATAGTCACTCAGGGACCGCACCGCCTAATTTATGCGCAAGTCACCCTGTGTATAATTTCGCCACCTGTAAGGCAATCTAAAATGATTTAGGGCCCATCCTTACCTGAACATTTGGCACCTTCCCTTTGAGTTGCCTGATATTCCGAATCGATGCTGCTATTTTATCTTCTGAAAGAAGGTCCTCTACCAGCTTCTCTTCGGCCACCAGTGTTTCCTTCTTATGCAGATATGGCCCGAAGTTCGGTAGGGTCTGGAACAAACCGGCAAGAAAGACTGAACTAATTTGAAGAATATCTTGGTAACAGTAACATAAGTACTGCACAAAGTCGTTGCTGGATATTGAAAATTTAAGATAAATACTGCCTTGCATATTTTTTTATTTATTTTCCTCTCTCTCCTTGTGCATCTCAGTGCCTTGTTTGACTACAATGAGCTACTGCGCCCTTACCCATCATCTACGTATAAAAAGACCAGTTCTCTCATGCACGCAAAATATAATCCTCTCAGATTCGGACGTCTTCTGCTAATAATTCCGCCAGTAGTGCCAGAAGCTTTTAAACAGTTCTGTATCCTCAGGCACTAACATTCACTTCATTTTGCTCCCTTGGCGTCTCTCCAAAATTATGTTTTGAATATCGCAAAGCGAACACAGTCATTAGGATCGCTAAGACATATAAGAGATGAACTGGAATGCACGAAATGTACACACAAATCAAATAAATGAGACTAAAATCATCCAACTAATGCGGCTTTTGTTAGTCAACAAGAAAACCATACAGCCATCGCCGATAGGCGTTGAAATGCAAGAGCGTTAACAATTATCCATCTCAATCTCATTATCTCATTTCGCGTAGACATCACCGAGGACCAGTGGTTCACCAGATACGTATCACCTGCAAACGCGAATTTAAGCCATTTTGAACCCCAAAGGCCGATGGTACGACTTATCCATCAAAACGAGAGTCAGTACCTCCTTTTTTTTTTTTTGCTTTCACTCCCACCTTCCTCCCTTCCTCTACGGCGCGGTCCAGGTATCCATGGAACAAGTGTGAGAGATACTGCGCCTTAACTTTCCTGTGAACCAATTATGTTCGTATTTAACAAGAGCTTTCTACAAAAATGACTTGAGAGAAATACTACACTGTTAAATGCAATTAAGTGTACAAATTGTAGCAGACACTTAAGCTCCTCCTTTAAGGGTATGACGATACCCTCTATTTGTCTGTCTGTGTTTCTCTGCGTAGCTTCTATTCGAAGGCAAAAACCTTAACGGCTTATGAGTGTTCGTCCGCGAGAAGTGTCACTTCTTCGCAAGGTACCTGCGGGATACCGCCAGGCTGTGGCGTCATCACCTGTTTACGTCATCTGCCATGACCCGACGTGATGTCGTTATCGGATGTGACATCATCATGACATCGCACCCGGTCACGTTTAATAACCATGACGTCAAATCCTGTCATGCTGTCACGTCCGGTCATGACCGACGACATCACCAGGCGGTTCACGCATATACGAAGCTGACGTTTATGCATATCTCGCAATCTATTTAGTTTTAAGTAGAATCACACATCGAAGCCACGTGTCTAAGTGCCAGATTCATTAGCGAGTCGATCACCATTAGGCTGCTGCTGAAAGGTTTTTGCAATGGATCAAACGTTAAAAAGCATCCTATCAGAAATAAATGGAACGAGAAGCGGCCAAAAAGGTAAACCTCTGTTTAGCATACGCATCCAAAAGGTTTGGTGTACGCTCATGAACATGCAGTGGGTGGTCAGATTGTGTGGGTCTTCACCAACTCAAATCTTGTCTAATTAGATGCGTGTACCTGGCTTCCAAGTCCAGAAGGCTTGACAACCGGCTTTCCTTTTTGGTGCGGTCGAACCGGTGGTGACTGTCCCTCCCAGGATTCCATGCCTTCCAAGTTCTTCACGTACAGGGCTGCTTTGAGACCGGTCAAGTAGTCCTCTATCACGGTGAAGTCCTGGTTCTGCACCGAACTGCAGACCTAGCGAAAGAAAACCAATAGGATGTATGAGAACAGTTTTTGGTTTTTATTCTTCCTTGAGATTTCAGGTACCAGCGCAATAACCGTACAACAACCCCACTCCAACTCTGCCCGAAAGACACGCGTTCCAAGCCTGCAGGCAACAGGCCCCCCAAAATAATTTCCTCATTTGCAAAAGATGACGCTTTCGACCGGCACTAACTAGCAACACCGTTACGTTTTTATTTTCTGGAACACCGCAAGTATTTTCGAGAATGAAGGAGAGACCACATATAAAGAAAATGCACTGAAGAGAAAAGAACTCAATATCAGTTTTCTACCCTCGTTAAAGAAACGAAGAGAAGGGAAAAAAGGAAAGAAATTGGGGAGATGGTATGCACTTGCACAAAAGGTGTGAAAGCGACCGTGTCTCCAAGAAGCACCAAGTACCACCCACTTATAACGGACTCGATGGTTCCTCGTGTAACGTTCGTCGTACTCTTCACATTTTACAGTAGAAAACCGAGTTTGCCAAAAAAAAAAGAGTTCATTAATGAGTAAGCATTAAGTGACTATGTTCAAATGAGGTTGTCCCAAAGTTCATTATCACGATTGCGGTGAACTGAACAGAGACGAAAAAGAGCAATTGTATCAGAAAGAGGACAAAATAGCATCGCCAGGGAAATTGTGTGGTAGAAGTGGAGTCATTGGTTAATTAATTATAGCCAAAAAAGCTCCGAAAGAAACCAAGTCAGAGTGAAAAAGGGCTAATAAATGGTCGAAATCAATCGAAAAGTGATTAAAGAGTGTCCGTATATAAAATAAAATATAAGTATGGCAGAAACTGGCGAGGAGGAGCAAGCAAAAACATAAACGGAGACAGGTATAGGGTGACCGCCACCGGCGCCGCCATGGCGCTCATAGCAACTGCAAGCCGCCATGGCATGCCCCCCGTCGGTGACGTCATGGAGAGTCGACGGCTAAGTATGTCTGGACACGTGGGGAGAGGAGGTGCGCAGGTACACAAAAAAAAAGAAACGTTCTCGCGGTGTCCTAATGTAGTGCGACGTAACTCGACGTGGGGATTACTGCGTAGCTTGCTAGACAGTGTCGTCAACGACGCAGCTGCTATCATAACTTCGACCCCACCTGGGGGCCACACATGATCCACCTGCCTTAATTCACGACATCTAGGGCAAATAAACTTGTTTCCCTCTCTCTCTCTTTCTCCCTCTATCATAATTTATGCAGTCTGAAATCTATATAAGGGGCTCGCTATATACCTTGTGCAGCAGCAATGCTCAGGCAAAAATATAGAAGGTGCTGGCTCAGTCTTACGCATTTCTATAGTGCGGATTCTGCAGTGCCCCCGGAATTTTTTATTCGTTTAAGAGGTATGTTATGCGCGTCTAGTTTTTCCAAGCAGCGCGAGACGCAGCGCTTTCCATCGTCTCCGAAGCAATCATTTTCTCCTTGCCCGGTCACTACTGCATGCCGATAAGCTGGTTTAAGGACGCGATATATTCGTATCTAATCACGGTTGGAGCATTAACATCATCTGCGAGCATACAAGCATTTTTAATCAGACTTCATGACTTCGCATGAGCCCGCATCCGTGATGTCGTCGTCCGCAAGTACCAGCAAAACCATCTCAGAGAAAACCTGAACATCATGTCATTAAGGATGCTTTGTCAAAAATCTATATGCTTCCGACCCCACGGATTTCCTGATGCGTCATCTGCCGATACGGGCCTATACAGAGACGAAGCTAGTGCAGCGCGTGTACACATCATCAGCTGTAGTCTGTGCTTACGTGCGCTACATGTTTGCAATGACGAACAATGGTGGAAAGCAGACTGGACAAGTGACGCATACCATGCGACCAGCGATGCCAGCAAGAAACTCATCTTCTCAAATTACTGATCCAGATTGATCCCCGACCGTACACAGCAACTTCGCTTCAAACACCCCACCCGCCACGCGTCCACCGCTCTCTCCCTTCTATACTTTAGACGAATTAGCCCAAACGGGACATATGCATTACACTGGTTTACAATGCGAAGGCCAGCGGCGTGCACTCGCCTAGCGGTTATGTATACAATTTAAATGCCAGGTGGTCGAAATTACTCCATAGCCCTCCACTACGCCTCCTCTTTCTCTCTTTCCACTTTCACTCCCACCTTCCTCCCTTCCCTTGTGGCGCGGTCGAGGTGTCCACAGAAAACAAGTGAGGCAGTTACCGCGTCTTTCCCTTCCTATAAATCAATCAATTTAGTCGCTATGTTCTTTCGCGGATGGTGTCCGGGTGTCTAGAAAACCTCCTGCGTCCCCCTGTTTGCTTGAAGCACAAGATTTTGACTTGGAGTTACCGACGCCTGTTACTTCGCAAGAACGGAGTGGTACGGCAGCGGCTGTTCGTTGAACCTGAAATGCCTCACAATCGCTCCAATAAATATTTTGATGCTATCGCTGTCCTCTTTCGTAATAGCCAAGCGTTCATTACAAATTCATTACATGCCCCTATTATAAGCGGACTCGACTGTACTGTACATGTCGCCTTCTTTCCTCTGCCATCCGTAGACGCACCCATTGTCTGAAAATCGTCCGCAACACTTACAGCTGTCACTGTGAAAACATGCCATGCAAATTATTCCTGACCAACCACAAGACGTGGCTGATCCTGGCCCTGATGGGGCTGGGACAGGTAGGTCACCGCCGCTTGCGGCGGGGGCTAGCCTGCCACCGAATTTTTATCTGTTGTAGGCCGTCATCGCACACGTCGCCGCTTCGGTGGTGAACGACGGCTGTTGTTGCGGCGCGCGTCTTTCCTCCCTCTTCTTTTTCTTTCTTGCATATATTCTATTCTGTCCGCATGAGGCAGCGAAAGTGGCTCAGCTACAGAGCCAGTAGCAGGCCCGGGCATTTTCTTTCCCTTCTTCTTACAGCCACAACAACAACAACAATCTTTAAGCATCTGCGCGTAATCCAAACTATGGGTCTCGCCTGTAGTACGGAAGCCCCAGCTTGCAGGAACTGGTAGCCGGCCTCCGCAGAGTCGATGCCTCCCGTCGCCAGGATCGGGAATCCCGGCAGAGCTCGGGCGATAGCCGACACAGCCTTCAGTGCGATGGGTCGTATGGCGTTGCCCGACACGCCGCCATACGTGGTCCGCTTCTCCACTCCGACGCCCGGCCACGGGTCGTTGTTGTACTTGAGGCTCATAAGGCCGGATACCGTGTTCACTGCCGTGACACCGTCGGCCTTGCCTGCAGTTGAAGGACAAGCTCACGCCACTTTCAACATTCTGCTCAAAATTTATATTCGCCCTACTTACGTTAATCGGTCCTGAAGAAAAACGTATGAGGGACACTTAAGCTCTGCGTTAAAGGTATAGGCTACCAGCCCACATATAAAACCCCGTTCTAAAGAAGCCGTATGAAAATGTCTGCGTAGCCTATGGGTAGCGTGAATGCGATGGTCCTGGTATGCTGACAGCGATATCTCCCTCCCATACGAAAGGAGGGGCCCGAGTTAGCAGTTCCTTCCAGAAGCAATGTCAAGCAACCCCCTGCGTCCAGTTAGTGCTTGGCCATGTCAGCTGCCAGCTACCGCTTGCAACTGTATAAGGTTGTGATTTTTCGCTCACAACGCGAGCGCCGGAGAACGGCCGCCGACGCCGGATTTTCAGTGAAAGGGGGATTTTTAACTATATCGCATTAATAGAAAGATTTAGCACACCGTGATCCGCGATCCGCTACCGTGATCCACCACCGCGCGTTCCACGGCGCATGTCCAGATAACTGTGATGCCGATAGATGGTGCCACATACTGGATGTCGGTACATAGACCTGCCGCATTGGAACCAATCAGCTTGTACGCCCCGCCCACGAGCGGTACAGGATCACGGTGGCGGATCGTGGATCGGGGTTTACTAAATCTCTCTATTATGAGGATAGTTTATATTGCGGGAAGGCACCATAAGGAGGGGACTTGAAAAATGTTTATTCTTGTTTTTTTCCTCTCTTCCGCCATTGTGAAATTCGTTGGCTTTTGTTGCTGAGAAGATCGGTCGATGCAAAACTGAATTGCGCATATTAGTCTTCAAATACAATGGTGAACTGGAGAACAACATACACCAAGTATATTATTTCGGGAAATAAATGGAGCAATTACGAATATCGTAGACATGAAGCAGTTTAGTTTTTAATAAAAACAAAATATTCATATCGCAATTGTGATGCCAAAACAACATGATAACCATGTAATCTATAACGAAGTACCGAAATGCATAATCGCACAAAACAAAGCCTGCGAACTTATTCACTGCAACAGACTACTTGACTGCAGCCTCCCAAAACAGTCTCTTCTTCCATAAAGGAAAAAAAAAAATTCTTTACTGGAGAGGCTGCATAGGTACATATTTATAAGTCCCTTGGCGTCAGGCCACGAGAATGAACTTTATTGTAGAGGTTATATCTTTATAGTTAAAGGCTGGGCTGCATGCCTACATCACGATGAGCACGATTTGTCGAATAGTCAATACCTTGCCTTCCTAGGTTCAGCCACTTACCTTCGTAGGCTGCCTGGGCAATTGTGACGACGTTGGTGACATTTGGAGTGAGCTTGGCGAAGAACGGAATCTTCACGGCCTTCCGTACCCACAGGCAAATGTTCCGAACCAGCTCGGGGTCCTTTAAAGAAGGCAAAGAAAAAAATTATAGGGGACAACAAAGTGCTCGTCCTGTGTCCCTTCTTTTCTTGTCCCTTGTAGTTTGCGCTGTTTACATTATGAATAAAGTTCCATATTTAAAGGCGGAGCTTTATTCTCCCCTATACAGGTATAATGTTATAGCGTAGGCGACAACCGACCATATAAAGCCCCATTTTAATAAAGCCGTATGAACGATTTTGCGTGGCCTAGGTGCAAAGTGCCTGAATCGGCCTGCAAGACCACTGGAAGGTCCTTATCCCACCTTCCCACCTCAATTGAACAACCCGAATTAAAAGCTTCTCCTAACATTCTGATATGGTGTGCTCTCGTTAAAGAGCAGCTGCATCACTTTTCGAGAATTTCGCGATATTCAAGGATTCAAATCTACATAGGCTGTAGGTAATGCATGCAAAGGGTTTTTGTCATAGCATTCAAACTGATGACATAATCGACGATTAAACCTCGAGCTTCTCCCCAGAGCACTAAAGTTCCGCGGAGAAGTTCAGTGATGACGTCACGAACGGTAGTATGTTCGTTGTCTTCGCCCACGTTCTACTGCACATTTTCTGACGGTGCTAATCAACATTTCTAGGGCTTTGTTTTCGGCAGCCTTGTTTTTATTTCTTCAAACCAAGTGTGTCTACGCAGAAAACGTACCGGTACGGTCAATGACGTCATCATGCATCGCTGTGCAGTGCGGTGAAGCCTGATAGCTGTGGCGAATTTAATCGCTAATTGCGCCGTTGTTTCAAATGCTAACGCCAAGATATTTCGCATGCTTTAAGTACAAGCTATAATCATTCAACCGCTCGAAACTCATCAAAATCTAAAATCGATGCACCTTCCCTTTAAATTGCACAAACTGTCGAAGAATAAGTACGCGGTCATGTCAACTGCCAGCGACCACCTGCCATCGGCATACTCGTGATTTTTCGCTCACAACGGCGGCCCCGAAGCCGGCGCTGGACTTTCTGAGTGACGTGCCTTTTAATGCTATCACGTTGAAAAGCACCTTCTAGGGTCAAACACAGTCCCTTGTTAGGGTCCGCGTATCACTGCCATAAAAGGGCACCTTACCTGTCCGCAGGCCAATCCCATTCCTCTTTCACCCATTCCATGCGGACATGAGAGATTCAACTCCAGCGCGTCCGCTCCCGCTGCCTGAAAAAAAAAAGTGACGAAAATTTCCTTCATTTCTTCAAGAGCGCACACTCTGAAACGCAGCTACAATGCATAGCTACACATACCGCCCCTTACGGCGCAAGCGTGCCTGATTGTTATGGATGCTTTATGTGCGCACTGGATAGTGCCCCCCCTCCCCCCTCTTCTTCACGTACGCTTTATCGTCCTCTTATGTAGCATCAACAAAGATCGTTTAGCCTAGACCAAAGTGTCACTTCAAAAATAAAGACAATTGCCTAATAACCCGCTTTTTTTTTTGCGAATTCACTGAGGTTCTGTGGTGATAATCAAGGCCTAGCTTGTTGCTTGCTTAATACAGTTGTGCATTGGAGAGCTTTAGCGTATCACCGTCGCCTTTTCGAGGAACCACATGCCAACACCGTCGAAGCATCGAATGTAGACACATATCCATAACACTCAGAAGGCGCTACTAGATACAAGTGCGCTATTGAATGAGGCTATATGTCGCGGACAGTGCTCAGTTAATATACTATACTAGAATAATGTATTGTGAGGCTAGTTAGTGCATGATACGCAGGAACAGCTGCACAAATACAAGAGAGAGGAAAAGAGAGAAGCAGCGAGAGAGACTACCTCTCATCTCTATCTCCCTGTTGCTCTTGCGCCACTGTTCATTTGTGTGCAAGCTATACGCGTACATATAAGTCAACGTTGCTTGCAGGCATGTTGTAATAGAGAGGATTCTTGCATTGAACTAGCGACTGAAAGCTCGCATCGCCGAAGGAAAAGCTTCTCTTAAGTCAGTAGCATTAAAAACTGCAAAAAATCCGAACAGGGATAGAAACCGAGCCTCAGTCCGCCAGCCAAAGTTTCATCAAGTGAACTTCGCATGGAGGAAATAAGCCCACTCGGCGAAACCTTGGACTGCGAGCTCAGGCTCCCCCTCAACTCTTGTTCAGTCTTTTTTTTTTTTTTTTTACGTTGTGTACCTATCAGTACCTTCTACACCTGGTTTTGCCCCAGTAAAAAACAATAAAAATCAGTCAGGGAATAATGGGAGAGGCCTTCGCCCTGCAGTGGGTATAGTCCGGCTGATGATGATGATGATGATGATGATGATGATGATGATGATGATGATG
>JAJIZL010021304.1:238459-249122 GCA_023969395.1 Amblyomma maculatum
TGATGATGATGATGATGATGATGATGATGATGATGATGATGATGATGATGATGATGATGATGATGATGATGATGATGATGATGCAACGTCAAGCGGAAATCTCCATCCTTACCTCAGCCCGTTGCGCAAGCTCCGTCCAGTCTTTCTCGTTGAAAGTGCACATGATACTGGCGATCACAATCTGCAATGAACATATACTGGAATCTAAACTTGCTCTCTATTGCGAAGAAAAATAACTAAGTTAAGACACTTGAGTCGTCCTTACACTCAAATGCAATTATACGATTCTGCCAGCCGACACAATCAATAAAACTATGTTTAAAACATACACAGAAGTCAATGTGGTAATAATGAAATGAAAGCAGTGCAATAAATTCTCTCAATCAGCAAATAATTTTAAGCAAAAAATGTCTAACATTTAATACTCTAATGCATCACTGGTTTTGAGGATTTTATTATAGCAGGCTTTGCGCATCTACTTTTGGCAAAGCGGTTGATAGCTAGCTTGTGAAAAAAAAACAGGAACAAGATTAAACTACTTCATTGAATATGTTTTATTCTCATTTCGAATTTCTGGCTTATCGAATGACAGAGATATTCGATCAGTGCAAAACTTAGGTAAAAATCAGCGCTCAGTTAATTGAGAAACGCTCTGCTTACGTGGTCGGGGAAATCCCTCTTGAGTTCGGCTATGCTGCCGCACCAGTAGGCGGAGGTTTTTTCGCTGATGAGTTCGATGTTGAGGAAAGAACCGAGACCGGGTCCGTAGGTGTGCCCGAAGGTCGACCCTCGGATGATGCGCGGCGACACGTTTGTCACCACATCCTGCACAGGCAGAATTGCATACAGTGAAATAGTTAACGCTAGTGCGTGCAAACGCTCTCGGGGAGAAAACGAGGACTGAATTCGACGTGTTTAAGTCTTATACCGCTCCTTCTATTTCGCTTGTGCTTTTGCGTTTGTAAGTTCAGAAGTTAACAGACAACTCGGAAATAATACGAAATGAGGTCTGTTCAAAGTGTACTTCGTATATTTAACTTTCTTGGCATCTAAACATTCATAAAACATTTTGATGTCACAACCCCTCCCCCCCCCCCCCCCCCCCACACACACACTTTTTTTTTCCCTATTACCATAATGAAATATTCAGCGACTCTTCACCTGCCTTCCCCACCTTGCAGATGAGATATTTCCCTAAATAAGAAAAGGCTGAAATACACAGTTTAGGTGTACACAGGATCACCGGATGAGTGTGACCCTAGGGATGTCAGTACCAGTCATCATCTTCTACGAGGGCGTGCAGAGGTCACCGCACGCGGGCTGGAATTTGATAGTTACTCGTGAATACATGGAAAACTGGTGCGTTTATGGGAAGATTACATTCTGTTTTCTTTCAATATCACTCAATTCCTTCGTTTAATATACAGCTTGTATTCAAGCATAAAAAGGAAGAAGCAAATGCAGCAAAAGTCAGCAAATAATCAAGTATGGCACAGGCGTTTCCTCGCAACTGTCAATCTTTCCCAGTCTGACCTTTGCCCTAGAGAGTGGACTACTTGCCTTGTCCAGGCCGAATGTCTTAGTAAGCGCGAAGCCCCAGCCTGCTTGGAAAGCCCGCCGGATCATGGCGCTCGTCGTTGTCGGGGGAGCACTGGCCAATCCGAACGGATTCTTAAACTTCAGGCCGCAGAACTCCACGCTAAGGTCTACCAGGTCGATGGGCGTGTAGAAGCGGGGAAGCTCGGGTACCGCTGGCACAGACAGGTTATGCAGTGACTGTGGAGACCATCCAAAAAGAACCATTCAGTTGAGATTAGTAACAAAGTAGCATTTGTGCAATGTCAGCAACCAATTTTGAGGCAAGACAGTTGGCCGTAATGTGCCTGAGGTGATGAAGCTTTGATGACTGCCCCTGAGATGAGTGGAGAAATTGTGCGCAGTCACAGTCTTGGCACCCAAATGCCAATTTCCCTCCATTAATGCGCAGCTTAGTTTTGCGATTTGCTTTTTAATGTGGCTAATATTGCAAAGGACGAGGCTGAGAAGAAAAGCTTTGACGATTAAAGACATGACTATAACAGCGCCAAAAAATTTTACGAGTACCCTCTATAGTTGTAACGAACTGGAGGAACCCGTGCGCCAGAAGACGCGTTAACATCTACTGACTGAGATAACAAACTGAGGTAACAAACTGGATTTAAATTGAGGTTAAGAAGTTCGCAGGGGTCAAGTGGATGCAGCTAGCACAGAACCGGGTTAATTGGAGAAATATTGGAGAGGTCTTCGCCTTGCAGTGGGTATAGTCAGGCTGATGATGATGATGACTGAGATAAAGGTTGAAAGATTCAGTGGAATGATTTACGTGTGAATTGGGCCAGCAGGTGTAGGTGTCTTCAGAGGTGTGCATTTGATTTATGGGCACAGAGCTTTGCTGATGGCGAAATCGGCCAATCGGTGCTAGGTGCGATATAGCAGTCGCCAGCTTTAAACTTTAAACGTGCACTTCAGCTGCACTAAAGATGGCCTGCTTCGATAGACTACGGCATTATAACAACCAACAGAGCCCTCTCATCGGAAGTGTAGCTCTTAAAAGACAGAAAAGTGCAAGAAAAAAAAAAAACGAAACACGGGGGTTGACACCACCGGCCCATTTTACAAGTTAACTGCGAGCGTCGACAAAGAATTTTCGACGCTCGAATCCCAACGGTTATGCAACATAGTCATTAACTTCAGAAAGACAACAGCTAGTCCATTATGTGGACTAGCATTATGTGGACTAGCTGGAAATAAACCATTGTTTTCGTTTGTGCGCCCCTACCTCATTTTATACATATTTCTGGATCATGGAAGACCTTTATGAAATATATATGTATATGTGTGCATATATATAGTCCACGAAAGTCTAAGAAAGTCCACGTAAAGTGGCTTTGCAAACAACAGCCACGTTTTGCATCAGTGTGCCAGAGTGGAACTCTTTCATGCAGGGAAAATGTGTCCATGTCCATAGCCCCATTGACGCAACATGACTATAGTCATGTTGCTTGAGATTGCTTGAGAACGCCTCAGCCGACTTCCCGGCAGACACGCACACGCCTAAAGCCGATCTAAAAACTTTCCTGTCACTTACTGTCAGAAGCACCCCTGTCGGTAGCCGCTAGCAGTCATTGCTCTCAGTGCTACCTCGGTGCCCTCGGTCGGCAAACTAAGCACTTTAGAATAGACACTTTAGCATAATCACTTTGACGTCACCATTTTAGTGCGAAATCATTATTTCACACGGTCAAATACAACCAAACATATTGTGTGGTAGGAAAAAGCTTCGAAGTGGGACGGGTTCTACCGTAAATATTTGTCGTCATGAATGCGAAACTTGTTTTGCATATTCTTCATTGAGTGGCATTTCTTTTAGGCACTCCGGAGCTACAAAATGAGATAGCAACTGCATATACAGTACGTAAATAAATAGCCTCATCGCACGATTTCGTATTAACCTTAAGCATAGGTGCATAGCATACATTCATCCGACGACATGCATATAAACCCCTTTCACACTTTTTTCAATAAGGGAAAGGGGTTCCACTACCTGCAGGTACTTGTGAATATGCCACGAGGCTGTCTTGCCGTCATTGACGGCCTCCACAGTTGTCTCAGAGACACCGGCCAAGTCTCCACCGCAGAATACCCAGGGCTCACTTGACTGCATTGTTTTGGTGTCGACTTCCGGTTGCCCGTATTTGTTTAGCTTCAGCGGACGTAGTGCATCCACAACTGAAAATGAAAACATTCAATAGCTCTAACGCATAAAATCAGATCCGATAACCCGAGGAGTTCCGGGCATGGTCGTATTATAAAAGCAGCAGTTATGGTAACTAGTGCACAAGAGTAGGGTATTGAGAGGCTTCCGCAAGTGAGTAGATAGGAATGGAACCCACCTGGGCCCCTGTATCACGAATCAGACAGCTACTCCGGGGCCAATCAGACATGCTCGTACTGCTTAATCGCTTAAAACTGGGTTTTATATCTATGCTAGGTTTCCTTTCACATAACGTCATAACTTTTGACTGCCGCTGATGAGTACGTTGAAGATAATTAAGTCACAAATCAAGGGAATATTGATTAATCAAGGACTTATGTGCGAACGAGGATCCGTATCGGGAGCAGGCAGACGGGATCCATTAACTCTGTCGCTGTATACCCTTGAAGGCGGAGCTTAACGTTCCCCCAAATTGTTTCACGTCCAATCTGCACTGTGCCCTCAGCAGCTCTAGAGTCAATCTCAAATATATAGAACCCGATATACCAAATCATTGCTTATATCGAACTCTTATGATATCACCTTGGGTACCCCACTCGAAAGTATATATGCTTGTTGGCGTTGATCGAACTCCTGTTCAACGAAGCATTCGACATATAGAACAGCGCGCCATTGCCTGCAACGGGCTCTTCTCGTAATGACTTCCCCACGATCACGTTTCGCTCGTGGAGCCCGGTCGGCTGCGCACACCTCGGGCACCTTCTGGGACCGCTAAAGCTGTAACACGGCGTGACGAGGTGAGCGTAGAGTCCGATTGGAAATGCCCTTAGGTCTGAAGTGTTTGCTTTTAACGCGACTCTGCCCTCATGCGGGAAGCCGCGGTCTGGTTCACCGGGTGTCGTGCGATGAAGCCAGCTTTGCTAACCAAAAGCTTGTTGTGGCTTTCTCTTGGCCTGTTTCGCTACTGGAGGATACGAAGTCAACTGTGCCCTATTTTAACCGAGTTATGTTTGCGTTTACGGCGTATCAGTAACAGTATTAGATATGTTATGATCGCCGATGGCTTTCCTAAAGGACCATCCGCAGCAGCTTTGGTGTGCATGATCCCTAACTAAAAGGCACTTGTGCCATGCGGCGGAACACGTGATGTGCGTGACGGGGTACCCCTACTAAATATTTGGAGCGTCCGCCCGCACCGACGGTGGGACATGTAGAGATGCGCCCTCTGTGCCGCTTTTTTCGAATCATGGTACAAGGTGAACTCAGCGCGCTAGTTACCGGTGCGCGCGTGCGCCTAGCTGATCGTCGCACCCGCAGCGAGCGGCGGCCTACCCATATATCTGCGGGCAGTACAGCACTGCACATTTCACGACAATGGGCGTTCTAATGACAATGCATTAAAACTGCGTGGTTCAGCACTGCCTCTTCAGACTCCAAATGTCGCCATGGAAGCATGAGCAAAGAAGTTGTACTTAAAGTGAATGTATACACCTTTTCAATAATTGGTCGTTGGGCGCCGCCATAGTGCTCGCTAGACTGTATTTTGCGCTTGTCGCTATCACAGTGAAAGCCGCAGAGAAACCGGATTTTTTACTTCCAGAGAGGAGGCGTTTCGAAGCCTTTCACATGAGGGCTCTCATATTATCACTGTCGCGCGGTTGGGAGGCGCTTAGTCAGTGAGACACATCATCGCTCACGATACGCTACCTGACGTGTCTCCCAACGTGGAACCGAAGGCAGAAATGATGAAGTCTGCTTTCAACCGGACCACCTGCTCTTCGTCTTCGATCCAGTTCCCGTCTTCGGTCTGCTCCGTCCTCAAGAACTCCATTCCTTTGATGCGACCCTCTTTCACTAGAAGGTTTCGAGGGGACAGGAACGGTAGGAACTCGCACTTTTCTTCTTTAGCAAGCTCCATCTGGAATATGGTGGGATGTAGAATAAGAGCTGTATTATATAGGCTTACTGTTGATCGAGAAAGCGCAAGGAAAAGTGTGAACTACAGCATAGGACAGACACCCGAGCGCCTACTTCCAACTGACTTTATTTCATGCGAGAAGCAGAATTTGATACTCTTAAAGTCACGAACAAAAAAGCTAAACATGAACATTATTTGTCTGAAGTGAAAAAGTGCCTGTCGTCCTGTCTTTCACAAATGGAAAGTTCGTTGTAAGAGCAAATGCAATATTTGCTCGAGAAATTGTTCTGGCTTTGGAAATAGCGCGGACTGGCGAAGGTTGCGTAAGGGCTCCGTCGATTCTGTTGTCCGAAAAAAAGATGGCGCATCTTACATCGTCGATAAGGATTGTCATTTTTCGCTATGTGGAAATACCTTTCAAGCATGCGGAGACGACTACAAAAGCATAACATTCTACGTCTCGCATGAAATGAAGTCAGTTGGAAGTAAGCGATTGTGTGTCTTTTCTATGCTGCAGTCATTGCCATTCCTTGCGCTGTTTCGTTCAATATGGTTGGCCAACTCGCCCAAATGTTGCCATTATAAAGCCGTGATGGCACGCCGACCAGAATAAGCTTGCTACGCAATTCGATTAGCGCTCAGGAGTCCGCACACATAGCGGGAGCCGTTTACCATACGTGGAGAAACGAACTGTTGCAACCCACATGCTACATGCATGCTCTAGATATTTTCGGACAATGAGCCGTGTTGGCGAATATCGCAGAGCCTTAGCATTGAAGATCTTACAGCCAAATGTTTGTACTGTGGAATAAGTGAGGCCTGCATTAAGAATAAACTGTCGAGAGTGAGCGCAATAGTCAATGTAGTTCGTGTTTTCTCTGTGTACCTTGCCTAGCGTAAATAGGTGGGAAAAATCAAGTTCAAATATATGCCTTACCGCAGCTAACACGCCCTGTTTGACCTGTTGCTTTGTACATCAGGCAGATGTACAACGATATACGATTGACACCACATTTCTGTCATCTCATATGGAGATTTAATGCTATGTTATCAATGACTAAGGCACGGTTTTTAAAGTTCTGCAGCTTCCCTAAATATCATACAAAATGGCAGTACAAATTTAGCTGATAAGTGGCACCGCGAACACGCAAGATGCGAGTCATCTCCTCTGTTGTTCTCATCCTTAACTAAACGCTGATTTCTGCTTCAGGCACACTCCAGCGCCTTAACTTTGTTCGAGGCACAATTGAGAGTTTTCGCAGTACTGAGTGCTACTGCACGCTTATCAGAGATGCAGTTGCTGACAGGTATGTTTTCACCCTTATCCATGGCACGTGCCAAGGAAAGAGTCTCGTAAACTCCAACCAGGGCCGCTACCCGCGCTACTCGTTAACGATTCATATTGAAACTCCCCTGGCATTCACTGAAGCTTACACAACTTTGTTAATGAATTCGCTTCCTGAGCTCGCTCAAACCCATCATTATCTCACATGGTAAGGGCGCCATTAGCTGAGACAGCAAGAGATAAGCTGAGAATTCAAAGAAGACTGAAGATGGATGGGGTCTCGCCACGCGATGTTACATTTCCGCTTAGCCGTTTCGAAGAAACTCGGGCACTAATTTTATATTTTGTGTACGTGCGCGTGTGTTTGTGCTCACCCGACAACGCATGCAGCGCGGCTTAAGAAATGTCTCAACACAAGCGCAGTGCGAGATCCGAGAAAGCCTTATAAGCTTAACTTTTTCGAAAAACCATCAATATCAGCCGCCAAAGCATTGCGAGGTGCATTCCGACAGACACTCTCCTCATTTCGAATATAAATCGCAATCTTAGGGTTCCGAAAGCAAAATATATTAAGCACTCTCTTTGATCAAGCTATATGCTTGCTTTCACTACGCTCTGTAAAAATGACGGGAAATTAAAACACAAACTCAAAACACTTAACTGTGTATGTGACATGAAACAGCACCTCAGAAATCAAAGTTATAATCGCTACCTTAAGGTCGGAAAATTGCAGTTTGGTTTAGCCCAGCCGCTGTGCTACACCCAAGGCAGCGAGCTCGAATCCTGGCCGCGGCGGCCTCTTTTCAATGGAGGCGAAAAGCAATGTACCTGTGCGCTGTGCCCAGTCAGTACACGTAAAAAATAACGCCAGGTGGTCGACATTTCCGGAGCCCTCCACTATGGCGTCCCTCATAGCCTGAGCCGCTTTGGGACCTTAAACCTCTTAAACCAAACCAAACCAGTTGTTTTGTGCTTTCAACCACATTAACATTACGTTAACGATCGACTACCAAAACGTTTTAATTAACAAAGCTTTTGAAAGCAGTTCAAGTACAGTGTACAAGAAGCGAGATACCGCCTTTGACAACAGTAGCCAGGCAGTCGGTTTGACTGACAGGCGTATATTTGATCTCTTACGGCACCGCTTATTAGGAGCAATTACGTTCCAGTCGAGTCTATAAACCAAATCCGTTGCTTTGTTATTTTTGACTGGTACAACTATCCAGCCCATATTCACTACACGCAGACTTGATAGCCATAGTCACAACATAGATCCCTAATCTTTCACCGGAAGCTAAATGTGTAAGTTTCTTCTTTTAGTACTGTAAATTTAGGCACTTTTTTTTTTCTGAAAACCAAGCATAGGTTTTAAATCAGATTTACGTTTCTGTTACAGCTGATACAGATAACAGTTCTGTTAAACCCCAGAGCGTCTTTAGCTGCCCGAGGGGAAAAAGCGCACTTAATGTTTTTTTTTTTTTTTTTATCTGCACAACCAGAAGTGAATCTTCTTGATACTCCAAAGCATTCGGTATCCCAGCAGAGCCCAGAGTTTTAATAATGAGTAATATATTTTTCCCGATGGACACATAGATGTTGGTCGTAACACAACCTTAATGGAAGACTCCAGCTTATTTGAACAAAGTGAAGTTGTTTACGTCTGGTAATTAGCATTTTTCTGTTAGGATGTTCGTAAATGCGGCCGCCTCAACTACGAAACCGTGATCACGAATATAGCCCCTTAATAATAATGACAATTATATCCGCATTCGTATCTAAGCGCAGCGTGGATAATGGAATTAGAGCACACTTGAATATATTTGACATCTTGAAGAATTCCTTTTTTTTTCTGTCACAATACGATTTCGGTGTTTTTCTTGCGATAGAAGGAGAGTGGAGTAATTTGGATCTGCCGGTTAGTCCGTAACAAAAGCTTGATCAGGTCGTTTCATTTGTTCAGAACATCTTTCGTGCTTGTATCGTGATTATGCCTAATTGTTCACTGTCATTCGTCTATATTAGAGAGATTTAGCATACCGTGATCCGCGATCCGCCACCGTGATCCTCTACCGCTCGTGGGCACATGCTAATTGGTTCCGATGCAGCAGGTCTATGTGCCGACATCAAGTATGTGGCGCCATCTATCGGCATCAAAGAGATCTGGGCATGCGCAGTGGAACGCGCGGGGGCGGATCACGGTAGCTGGTCACGGATCACGGTGTGCTAAATCTCTCTATTAAGTTGAAGTGTTTACCTTGCTCTTCCAGCAGAAACTCTAACGAAAGCCGTTTTCAAACGTGAGACGCATTCTTCTGTGTTTCCATTATAGCAAGTCTGAATTTATTTTTGTTTTTATCTTAGTACATACCATTTGAAAGAACCTTGAGTGTAGATAGAAGTTTTATCATATCAAGAGGGTGCAGCCTTATTATCAAATGAGCACCGGTCTCGTAGAAAATTAATGTCTTATATATAACACAAAGAACAAGGCACGACCTACTGGCGTTGCTATCACCGGCCCATTAAGCGAGTAAAACGCATGATATATACGACGCAGATTTCTTAGCGCTACGCTGCCAATGACTTCAAGAGGGCGGAAACTCGATGTTTTCGGCAAAGGTTTCACGAGCTTCAATTGTGTGGAGGAAAGGTTTTTAAATCCCAATTTCCTGGCGGAAAAGAGGTAAGCTCATCGTATGAATAGTAAAACTGCGCTAAAGAATACGGACAACAGAAAGAGAATTAGGCAGGATGCCCGCAGACTCGCAAATGAATTTTACTAGACGAAAAGTGTCATATGTGCAGTGAACGAATAATGGATGCACAATTCGTCTTTTGTTGCGGCACAAACGGAAACATAACCAGAAAGCCTCCAAATAAATCATTTTTTTTACTTCAAACTCTAAATGCAACGAGCAGTCATCAATGTCATTTCAAAATGGAGCGTGAATGAAATAGTTCCACTAGAGTGTAGTAATTAGGGCAATTGGTGCATATTCCAAGCCTCAAGAATGTGAAAGTATTTCAAGATAGCTTCAATTAGTGATTGCAATCTCTCGCATCGCTCACCTCTTCAGGGACAGCACGGATGTTTGTGAATCCCTTGCGGAATACGACAAACACTCGTCTCGCTCCGCACCGGAGTGCCGACGTTGCGCAGTCGAACGCCGTGTCCCCGGCGCCGAGGACGATCACGTTCCCGTACAGGCTGGGCAGCGACTGCTTGCAGCGGCACATGCCTGTCGCCAGGATGATAAGGGGAACGCGGCAAAGAGGACCCGCTTCACTGTACTTGCCGAGACAGTTTCCAAAGACTGCTCGAAAAACGTGAACACCACGCGAATATTTTACATTGTCTTTTTCTCTCCTGTATAGGGCATGGCATACCCACTTGAATAAGGCCGAAGCCATGAGAGGTAACGCCCGATGCGCTTTCTTGCAAGACGAAAATAGAGTGCTGTTGGTGCTCGTTTTAGGGAAGCAGCAGTATTCCGGTCTTGCAATTTTATAATATTTGTCCAAGTAGCAAAACGACAAAACCGACACATTTTTAGTGTCGTATAGTTGGCAAGCCATAACAGCAAAGTGCATACCAATGAGAGCATGCACGTATTCAATAAAGCACTCCAGATCCATGTGGATCTTTATTTTATGAACGAAGGAGGAGGAGGAGGAGGAGGAGGAGGAGGAGGAGGAGGAGGAGGAG
>JAJIZL010021304.1:249222-284691 GCA_023969395.1 Amblyomma maculatum
GGAGGAGGAGGAGGAGGAGGAGGAGGAGGAGGAGAAACTGGTTTATTACGCTGCACTAAGGGAAGACCCGCGGGACTGGTCGATAGGCTGTAATTTACTGACTATACTGACTCCACTGATTTACTGACTTCATATTCCTGCAACTCACTTCTACCCTTCACTTTTATCATCGAAGGCATGTCATCAAGTGTAAGCATCTGAAAACGACACTCAAGAAAGAACAGAAAGTTTTGTTTTGTTTTTGACGACGTTACTTAACTTTAATTGCTGTACACGTGCTGAAACGGCCTTCTCTTTATAGCTGTTTCCAGGTGTACGTTATTTATTTATTTATTTATTTATTTATTTATTTATTTATTTATTTATTTATTTATTTATTATGAAAGCTTTTCTGGCAAAAGAAAAAATCGGGAAAGGAATGCTTGCGTAGGCCGAAGTTGGTGTCTCTGGAGCTTGTAATAAATTTCAAGTTTTAAAACATTTTACATGAGCGTAAATTGTATTGCTTTTATTTATGCATTACTATCGAATATCTCACCATCGCTACGGGGGAACGAAATAATGAAATCAACCTTGTTGCATGCTCTCCCGCTTTCTGTTCAGTGTTTTGAAGTCACAATTTAACCAGGATAAGGCTTAGAGTGTCATAAATACCAATACTCATACCTCCACGCTAAGAAGGCTATATTTAACGCGTAATATCTGGCTACAAAGAAAATACTTTGAAGTAAATATTGATTATTTAAAATCTATAGAAATATGTGGCTATCGTTTTCACTGTTTCTGGCATAACTTCCTTGCTATCAGCATCTGCGCTTTCTTTTCCAAAACTGCGCGAGTGCAGTATTACCTGGGAATATTTAGTAAGACTGCAGTAAGTTATGAAGTAAAATTTCGTGCGCCTACCTGGCTTGCTGGCTTTCGATACCAGTGGCAGAAACGTCTTGGACGTAAAAAATCCGTGACTCGAGTCGAGGCCTTCAAATATTGGAATAACTTTTGGGTCCGGTAAGCCTGAAATACGGCGGCGCGTTAAACGAGAGGCATTAAAAAACAACTGCCATGATCTGATCGCACCTTTCTAACGGTCTCTGCTAGTGAACACATTTTTCTACTTGCCTATACCAAGGAAGACTACATCGTAGTCTTTCTTAAGAGACTCAAGTGTGAAGTCTCGTCCAAGAGCCTTGTTGAACTCCACCTGAAAAGCAAAAAGAAGTTTGAATGTGCAATTCCACAAGAAGTTAAAACTTTTACTCAAGTTTTGTACCTACTCTGACTCCCAAGTCTTTGACGAGGTCTAGTTCGAAAGACACCACATCGAATGGTAGCCGATACTGCGGAATCTCTGCAGAGCTGCGAGAAATTGTTGATGCTAAGAAAATACAATCCTTGTTCAAACCACCCCCGCAGAAACATAATGACCTGTTAAGAAAGTCCTTCATAAAAACTTCTCCAAACAAACCATACATTTTTAATTTCTAGGTGCATACTATCATGCTTATTGCAATGTACTACAACAATAGCCTCTTGAAACTTTATAGCGATAACGATAAGCAATGTTTAGGAATATGATGTTCATTTTACCAAATATTCGCAACGAACGTGATTTAAAACGAGTCGACGACGATCATGCGATAACCTGCACACCTGCGACCCATTCTTATATTTTTTTATCAGATCCCAAAATCAGCACTACTGCAGCTCGAGGGCGCTTCCGTGGATTGACACATTATTTTTGAAAGCCGTCATTTTAGCCTCAGAAGCATCTTTGGCGCAAAACTGTCCAGTTGAGATCGGTCTAGTGAAGATTTTGATATGTGAAAGTGAAAGCTTACCTGAGTCCCCCGAAATAAGCCTGCTTCTCGAAGATGACGATGTCTGAGTATCCAAGCCGGGCGAGAAACGTGGCGCAACTCATACTGGCTGGGCCGCAGCCGACAAGGGCTATCTTGGCTTTGTAGCTTGAAGGAAGTTCGTGCAGCGGCGGGAGATTCGGTGGCCGTATCTGAGGGACCCGCATCTGCTTGAACACCTGTTCAAACAAGTACATCAATTAGTGCTCACGTTTCATACCTTATAGGTCCTGAGCAGAAGGTAGTTATTACACAGGCACACTTCGGAAAAGGTATATCCCTGAGTGTAAGTGTCGCTAACGTCTAAGCTTAGGTCAGAGTTATATCAGAGACTTTGGTCGTACTATTCGTCATAGACGCCTTGACAAACGGCATTTTACGAGGATTACAGCATGATCAACTGATTTGCAATGTCAGCATGCTGAGAAGTTGTGCATTCAAGTGCCTATGCGCACTCATGCACTTCGCAGTGACTGCTCAACTCCAAAATGTTTTCTTACTTGAACAAATATTGTTTCGAGAAAACACCATGAACTAGAAGAAGATAGACTGCCTTAACAGCAGAGTTATGTTATATATTTCTAGATTCACCGCCAGTGCATGCAATCTATAGCAAAAGTTCAGGAAGATTGGTGTTTCTCGCGTATTGGCTATTTTGCTCTGCAAACAGAAGAGCACTCTTGACCAAAATTTATTCTTATAATGCATCATCTTGCTAATTTTTTAAAGTAATCATTGAATGTGCATCGAAATACTGCTTTCCAATGAATTCACATAATTTATGTTTACTTGAAATAAATAAAAAATGTAGGAAACCAATTTTTAATCTCTAGAATTAACTGCAGTATAAAGAGGCATATGTGAAGATGTGGGGGAAATCCTAAATCAAGTGAAGTGTTAAGCGTATGATTAAAAAAAAAAGAAACATTCAATATCCCTGTGTTTTCACCGAGCCTTACATTTCAAGACGAGATTAAACGATGAAAAAACAGTTTTCGACAGTAATATTTAGGCAGATTTCTATTCCCTAGGCCCACAACTACCATTGATTTCTTTAGAGCAATCGGAGATAATCTAACGCCAAACTTGAGACGTTTGGGATGGCACGACCCGTTGGTTTGGTGTGTGGGGTTAAACGTCCCGAAGTGACTCAGGCTATAGACCAACACCGATCTGTGACGTAAGCACGATGCGGTGGCGCTTCTATCGCCAGCGTGGTCTGACTGGAGGTGAAAAATAGGCTTAGCTCCCATAGGAATACATGGAAGCGAAATATTCCAAAGCAGTTTTCTAATTTCACGGGTCATCTTTGATGTCGTTATTCGGTTCAGAGCAACCATGAACGCCCTGGAATAGATCGTGGAAGTGTGAAATCTCATTACCGAGGCGAAGTATTTTAAAAACACCGCGAAACGTATCGGGGTGTGAGTTGAGAGGGCGACTCATAGAAATACATGTAAACACAACTTACCGCAACATTTTGCTCGGTTCAGCAGCGTTGAACCCTTCTCATTTTTTGGTGAACGTCTTGTACGACACCCCGATGTCATGTTGCATGACACACTACGATCTCTTGCAAGTAATGCAAGTCTGACGACTTGCGGGACCGCTCACAGCACGATAAACTGACCGCGCACAGTTGCAGATGACAATGCACCACCCGCTGTCGTTAGCAGACGCTCCGGAGCTGGAGGCGGCCGCGTTGGGTATCGCCAGCTACGCTGTCGTCTGCTGCAATGCGCGAATCTCGTTCGGTTCATATTGTCGTATGGCGTTTGACAACTCATTTTTAAATATAATTCTGTCTAGCATGTATCACTGGAGCGACAGTATTATCAAACTTATTTACCTTATGCGGCAGCATATCAGACTAAGCAAAACTGCGCGATTCGCTACACCCAGCTTGCCTTTTGGCGGTGTCTGGATTCATAGCACAGGTTATTCGGGGAGTTTCAAAAGTAGACCGCCTCCGTAATGACGCACCATACTTTATCACACACTTCTTCAAAGCGCTGGTCAACATTTAACGACCAGCCACCACTTCTGATGCCCTGCGAAATGAGAAAAATGTTCCGGTAAGTTGTGTTTACATGCATTTCTACGGGTAGCCCTCCCAACTCGCACCCCAACATGTTTCGCAGTGTTTTAAAAATACTTCGCCTCAGTAATGAGATTTCATATTTTGACGATCTGTTCTAGGATGTTCACAGTTGATTTGTACCGAATAACGACATCACAGGTGCCCCTTGAAATGAGAAAACTGCTTAGAAATATTTCGGTTCCATGTATTCCTATGGGCGCTAACCCTATTTTTCACCCCCAGTCGGCTGCGACGCCGCGAGCGCCCTCTTTGTTTGTAAACACGGTGTTGGTCTATAAGAGACGCCGTAGTGGAGGGCTCCGGAATTTCAACCACCCGGGGTTCTTTAACGTGCACTGACATCGCATAGCGCACGGGTACCTTGCTCTTCGCCTCCATCGAAAAACGGTCACGATGGCCGGGATTCGATCCCGCATCCTCGGGTGGGGTAGTCGAGCGCCCTGACCACTACATCACCGCGGCGGGGCGCGTGGCCCGTTGTTAGTATAACAAATTTGAGGAGCACTTGATTCCGCCTTTAGAGGTATTGCGCATAGCTTCAATGCCTCCCATCTGCGGTTCCTCGTTGGTACACATGCATCTTGCTACTCACTCGATTACCAATCCCTTCATTTGAGCCTCTAATATCGCACGCATACTTCTTAACATAAAGCCGTAAGCTACCCCATTAAGCAAAAGACCGAAAGACCGCCCGAAATAGATATTGAAGCCACTCATTAACCAAGCGGTCCTGGCGTTTGCGTGGCTTTACAGCGGTACCGTGTCTGACTCGGGATCAAAGGGTTTGGCGTTATGTTGCCATGTCAAAGGAGTTCGATTTGGCAACTGCTGCAATTTCGACCATGCCATGGGCTCTCATGACGTCACACAACTCGGTGACCAATCAGGGCCCTATCATGCCACCAGACAGAAGCATGCTTGCAATTTTTCGCTCACAACGTCAATGCCAACCACGCCGACGCCACATTTTTGACGCTATGTATCCCTAAACGCTGCCACGTTAACATGTTTCAACAACGGAAAACTTTGAAGCCGCGGTCGCTCATTACTTACATCTGTTGCGAACTGCTGCAGGCCGCCAATGTTGATGGGCCCTTCTTCGGAGGCGTACAAGTTGCATCCTCCCACACAGAGGTCGCTTGTCGGACACACCATTCCGCAGGTGAGACCCAAGGGATTGTCTGAGAAGATAGCTTTGGCAGCGCCGTAGTAGTTCTGCGCGTGACAAGCAGTCGTCGTTATTATGACATTAGACTGTTGCGATGATGACATTTGACAAATCCCGACGAAGATACATACTGCAAGGACACTCGTGAGTTGATGGGTCATGTGTAGGACGGTATAGAACCGGACCATGACCGCATTTAACTAGCTGCGCCGACTTGGCGGTCGACGGAGCGGCGGCAACAACGTGAGGGCGATGCGAAAGTCCAAAGGTTGACTACCGCTCGTGCCGGCGCCATATTAGAGAGGTTTAGCTTACCGTGATCCGCCACCACGCATTCCACTGCGCATGCCCAGGTCCCCTTGACGCCGATAGATGGCGCCACAAACTGGATCGCGGACCACGGTAAGCTAAATCTTTCTATTATCTTTTCCGGCACATAGCAAGCGCTGGTAACGCGGGCCACTACAAGGCTCTCCTCATAGATGGTTTGTGGGTACAGAATATAAAATGGGTACACACAGGGAAGAGCTGTGCACAAGCGGTTCATTACTTGTCCATGTCCCAGGCGACGAATGACTGATTGCGAGCATCCAGGGGCGGAATGCGAGGCTCGACTGAGAGACACTAGCTGTGGAGTAGCGATCGAGCATACTTACCAACATGTGTGTTCCCAGTGTTCCTGACTCATAACAGGGCGGCTTGAATGGCTACCCGAAAAGTGGTTAAGTGACTTTTCTAACAGCGAATGCTCCGAAAAAGAGATCTTGGCGAGAAGTATCACATCATCGTAACGCGTGTTAGCCAACTGTACGACTGATCCGACGCGAGAAAGCGGTCGGCATCCGTTTGAGGTATTTTATGCTGTATCGAAAGAAGGTTGCTTCTATGACCACATGTCGTTGTGACCTAGAATGGAGCGACATCTAACTCTCGGTACTGTGTGCACACACGGCTGAGATGTTTCAGCGGCAAAGAAACTCCATGGACTGCTTTATGTCAGTTATCGACACAGAAGAATGCCTATCGACATAGTATCTCAGGCTTCCTCAAATCATCGTAGAGCGTGTATCAAGTTACTACGACGCCAGGTTTCGTGTCCGGGTCACCAGGTGTAGAGCACAGGCGTTAACAGAACTTGCACCAGACGCTTTGCCGAATAAGAACATAAATTTACTCTTATGAGCAAGGGCAGTTCAAACCCAGAGAAACATGCCAAGTGCCTGGTGTCTACATGTTATCGTCCCCAAAATCTATGGCACCAAGGTGTCGCTGCTAGAAAAGTTTTAATCGCATATAGAAGTTATTATATCAGAGGGTTTTTGAGACGCGTAAGCGAACCCAGATAGAACTTCTGAGTCAGGCAGACAATCATATTCCCACTCGTAAGGTTAATCACGTTTCCTCTACTCACTTTTGTGGCTATACTGCTGATGAAGGCTTTGATATCGAGCTGCGTAGGACAGCTTTTCTGACATGGGGCATCGGCACATTTCAAACACCTGTAAAAAAAAGAGAGAGAGAGAACCGCCACCATTAACTCTCCCGAGAAAATTATATCATAGCGGAAAACAGTGACGGAAATCAGTACGAAAGAAACGTGTTGTAACCACTGGTCAGTTACGGTAATAAAGTGGATTTAAAGGACAAGCGAACGTAGGCATGAGCGACAAAGGGGCCGGTAGAGCGGTGATACAAATTTGGTAGGGTGGTGGGGTTGTAACTGGCAAAGGGCACAGTTGCACTCGGCGACAGCGTTTTCTAGCAATGAGGTGAGACATACATAGGCGCAGCAGTGTCTTGATGGATGAAATGGTTGGAAAATAAGAGCGTCCTTTATGAAACGGGGTAACCCACTTGGAGTTGCTGATCGATGCGATCTCTCCCTAACATCTGTTTTGGTGACCGTCCTGGTTAGCTTATTTGATAGAACGACTGCCCCGGAAAGGCGGGAGTCCTGTGTTCGATCCCCTGACCAGGACGAATTTTTCTTTAACCAGGAAGTTTCTGAGAAAGCTGTATGGCTTTCTTTCTAGCCGCACAGCTGCGCTTGGGTGGATGTCAATGATTAATTACTCCCTGATTATATACACTGGTTACTTCGCAATACGGTGCAGATATGACAGCTCAAAAAAGATGTACAGGTCAACACCTATATATGTCCAACTCTCTGTGCTGTGCCGTGTGCCGCGCTATAAAGAGATCCGTCTTATGCACTAACTCGACCCGAGGCAGACTTTGCTAATAACATGCAGAAAGTCTTCAGCCGTCAAGAACGTTTACCTAGCTGCTTCCTTGAGGGCGCCTCGTTCGCTCAATGTGGTATGCTTGATGTCATCGAAGTTTTTCTCCAGGGGTGTGCAGCTCTGAAATCATAGAGTTGCGTATGTTGTTAGGATAGGGAATACATAATAGAACCACCGGTGAATAAAACGCGGAAAAACTACTCAAGCATGTTTAGGTTCGAACAGAAGCTGAGGCTTTTGCCTCACATGCACACGAAATAGGCCCAGAATTACTCCCGTAGCACAGTGGTGTGCCGATGTGCCATTCCTTGAAAAGCATACTGGGCCGGTTATCGTCATTCCATGCAACATGTGGAAGGCTTCTTAAATCATTCTACATTTCATGCCAACTCAAAAAGCACACTTTTAAAAGAACCATGAGCTGAGCAAGACATAATATGCCTTTACCTTTTTTTTTAATATTTAATGTTCTACTTGACCTGTGTTTCAGGTACTGCGCTACATTATTTCCCATTTCCAGGCATTTGATTCTAAATAATGTGAAGCGACTATCGTTAAAGTTGCTATCCTAGCGGCATTCACGGTCTGAGCAAGCGTGTTACCACTTAGTCAACTAGTTTATGGTAATACGGGGAAGACTGATGATCCTGGTGCCAGCCCATACCACAATTAATACAACAAATTAATATCAGCCGTTTCTTTAAGGGCGCTGCTTTCGCAACGGTCGCCATCCCAAAACATCTGAGAACGATGATAATTTGACATATCAATCGCCCTGCCACTCTGCAAGTATGTATCATATGGCGCGCAAACGTGAATCACCAGCTGCACTTCTTTCCCTGTGATTGAATCAAGCACTTGTACTCCAGTATCTTCTATCACAATACGTTCCCGCCGCGGCTTCCACGCTGCGTAGCACAAGACCTTGAAAGCGGGAGATAAAGCACTTCCACTTACGCTGCACTTCTTATCGCTATTCCTCTTCCAGTGCTGCTTGTTTCGCTTCGTATCGGAGCTGGGCGTTATCGTTGTCGTGTGCCTGACGCGCGGGTTAAGCGCTAGTATGTTCTGCGGAGCAAAGAAAGACAGGAAATTATATTGAGACAGAGCGTTTCACATCAGCGACAACGTGGACAAAGTTTGCATATATGTCTTTATTGAATTCCTAAAAGGAAGGAGCATAGTTCAGTGTGCTGATAAAATTGAATCGTGGGGTGATCACAGGACGGAATGTATAAACACTTGCAACAGGCGGGAATGATGTCGACACTTCTCCTCTCTGAACTTTTGCAAATCGGTTGCATTTATTTTCAATCGATACCGCTGCCGCTTCCACCTTGATGACATCAGGCGCACACAACAGCCTAGCGACCAATATGGCGACGCCCAGAAGGCCCTTGTTACAAAGGACAGTGGCACCAGCGAATCCAAAAGTCGTCCAAACACCTTGCGTTGACTTAGGTCAAATCGAGGCTGGAAAGGTTTGATTTGGTTCATGGGGTTTAAAGTCCCAATGCGGCCCAGACTACGAGAAACGCCGTAGTGGAAGGCTCCGGAAATTTCGACAATTTGGGGTTCTTTACGTGCACCAACCTCACACAGCACACGGGCGCCTTGGTTTTCGCTTCCATCGAAAAGTGGCCACCGCGGCCGGGATTCGATCCCGCATCCTTGGGTATAGCATTCGAGTGCCATAACCATTGCGCCACCAGGAGCGTCGAAATCTAGAAACTGATATGCTATCAACAAGAGTCCGCCCACTACTCATCTGACCATCGCTATCCCAAAGACAAGAATGTCGTCCTGCCTCACCTCAGCCCTCGAAAACGTCTCCGCCCGTCCACTATAACCCGTAAAAGTCTCCCCTCTCCAGAGGCCAATGCAGCACCGAAACGAAAAAATGACGGCTAAATCAAACCTTTACCCATCTCCACCTTCTTCAAGGCCTCAGAAGGCAAGCGTCATGCTTGTAACAAAGGTGGCGCTGCGGTCGGCAGCCATGCGGGAGTGCAAGCAAAAACGCAGCATGGCTAAACTCATGCAAATCACGCGTGCAAATGTTTTGGATCATGCCAGTCGCTTGCGCTAAATAATATGTTGTGCATGCCTGGAGAATAGTTGTGAACTTTTTCAGCTCTTTTCTTTGATAGTATTACCAGGCCCAGTGCTGTATCGTCTTCTTCCTCCACTCTTATAGTTGGCAGCAACAGCTAGCGTGGCTGCAGTGGGAGGTTTGATTCAATGAAACGAAACTGAAAAAATGTGATATACAGAGAAATGCTAATAGTCAATACCTATAAATTTCAAAGGTGCCATAAATTATTATGACACCTTTGGCTCTCCTGCTGTGGACTCTACACAGTAGTTACCAGTTGTTGCAAGGCACACGCCCTGAATGTGTGTGCCTTTCTTATTCGGACAATAGCATGTGTTGGTATCTCACCCATTACTTTGCCACTGGCCTGGTTTCAGGTTAAAAGAGCATGGCACCGCTGGTGTAGGATGGGTGGATAGATGTCTTTTTTTTTTTAACAGCTTCTGAGTTTGGAACTTTTCTGGTTACATAATATATAACCTGTTCTCTATAGGCTGCAAGTACCACTAGCAAGATATTTCACGAGAGAAAAAAGTTCTGCTTGAGAAAGAATATGCTTCTACGCATTTTCGGTGCTAATAACTCGAGCCAGCTATAAGAAGAGCGACTTGTTCTTCCTTTAATGAGGTAGACCTTTTTACTGGCCTGTGGAACAGCATATGATTGTTATTTTAACCTGTTGTTTTAAACATGTTTCTTAAGATGTTACATATATTTGACAAAGGAATTGAGCAATTTTTTCTCCAATTTTAGTTGCCGACTCCTTTGTGAAGTTATTTTATTTGTACTCAGTTCGCGGAGGCTTTCTTTACCATGTTTTTGTTTATACAATTTCTATGATCAACCATAGTGCTCGTTTAATTTACTGCTAGTATTTTTCATTGTTCTAATTGTGTTTTTTTAACAATGCAGCTGAAAAGGCCTGCAGCTGAAGAGGACCAGAGGATGCTTGTGTGTGGAACATGCGACGCAGAGGGCGACAGGAAAACAGTCGAGTCAGTGACACTGAACATCCTCTTGAGTGATTCAGATATCAAAACGACTGCATCACTGCAATTATCGCATATACCATCTTTACCAGGCAACAAGGCTTGCTTCTCAGCCACTTAGTGTATGCCAAATAACACCCCCAATTACTAGAACACCTTATATTTTGAGGACTCTTTACCTCGTAGAAGCTTAGAGCTTGGAGATAGCATGGTGCTGTATTGCATGACTAAGAAATAAAATTTTATGCTTTGCCCATTTTTACAAACTATGCATCTGCAATCTGTGCAAACACATTTCATGCAAAATTATTATCAAATATTTATTCATTGCTTACTCGAATCTTAAAAGTAAACCTGTCTGTACTCTAGCCACGATTGCTTGAATGCCAAAATAAAATTTCATAATACGCACTGAGTTGTCTGAGTCGTGATACACAAGATAGGCATCACGTCACTCAAGTTTCTTATCAATGGGTGCTTTGTGCCCATGAAGCTGGTAAATAAAATGTAATTAGAGAGCACTTGAATGGTAGGTGGGCAACACAACTAGCCTGAACGCTATTTAAAATAGTCGACCTTGTCTTTTCCAGTGATTATTATTGTATATTCTGAATCTATGCTATGATGGTGAGGGACGTCCTGTGAGGGCTGTGGTGATTTCGACCACCTGGGATTGTTTAACGTGCACGGCCATCGCGCAGTACACGGATGCATGCTTTTCGCTTTCATCGATAAGCGGCGTGGTAACTCGAGGGTGAAGACTTCTTATAGACAGCTAGGATTTGCGGAACGCCGTCACTACCTATGCTGTCACACTACTTAATTAGATGCCAACCATGAGTTCTTTCGGTTCTCGCAGGTTGTTTTTATCCACTGTACATATCGATCGTCTTACAGCTTATGACGTCACGCCGAGGTTAGTAGTGCAATACTTAAGCTGGAGAAGTCACTGCGGTTCACGTTTTAAATTGACGCAGCTATATTGAGGTTGGTGGTGTCCTTATTAATCACACTGGCCTCTTTCTCTGCCACTCTGAGGCGGTATTTATTTGTGCGTGCACACGCACGAATAAATACTATTTTTTTTTATTAGGTGGCAGGGTAAAGCGCCTTTTTTTTTTCATACAAATCAGCAAATAGTAGTGCATAATACCAGTGACTGCTTAACGTTACAAGGAAAAAAACATAATGGTATCCAACTTATTTTCAATAACTGACCTTTAGAAAGAAATATATAAAAATCAGAATATTACTGCACTATGGCATAAAAGCAACCTAGGCAGGGAAGAAAGAATCGCAATATCTGTTTAAGAGGTCCTTCTATAAAGGGAAGCAATCTTAAACGGTCAGTGTTTACTTATTTTGCGATCAGTTGGCTTTCTCGCTAGCCAGTAGCTTTTTCGTTATTCAACACAAAAGGCACACACGCTGGAATGCGCTAAATCAATGTTAAAAATCCAGCAATGTATCGGTGGAGACTGTCATGTAATAGTGCGCGTCACACCGACTCATCCTCGGTAGAGTGTTTGCGAACCGGCGTTCCTAGGCAGCTTCCAGCCACGTGACGAGGTATCAACGGCTGGCAGCGTCGCAGGTTGTATTTCCCTAGCCGTGCAGCAGTCAGACAAAACACGTGCTCTCTCCACTGTCCTTGAAAGACGAGTCGCCAGACGAAAAAAGAGACGCTGCGTTGTGTCACTAGGCACGCAGGTTTTGCTTTCAGGTACGCGCTTGGAACATCGAACGGTGCGTGTTACAACACGCGTTTTGGATTCCCGTTCTTCCCGCCTCTCCACCAACGAAATGGCCAAAGTGTAATAAAGTCAGGCATTATTACTAGCTGCTTACTGAAATATAGCACAGTTCTCTGCTCAGGATTAGAGCAATGTATACAAATAAATGCCTGTTTTTTTTTTTAATGTGGAAGAGCTAAACACGAACGGCCACTGGATAACGAAAAGTTAGCCGGGGTGTAACTTGATTTGAATCGATAACGGCATTCGAAAGCACTATTTAGCATTGTTTTGCTTCGCTGTTCGCCTCTGAGAGACTAGTACAGAGTTTGTCAGAGTGTTAAACGTCTTTAGTAGTAGAAAGCGGTTTTATTGAAATAAACTAAAACAAAACGAAAGTAAAAATATGTTTGCCAGCCCCGGATGGTTCGGATTTCAGGCAAAGGAAAGGTGCAGCATCTGTCTCGCTTATGGGCGGACAACTGCACGTACAAATAACTGTATTAGATATGTCGTGGGTTCGAATTCCCATCGCGAACTAGCATCCAAATTGGCTAGCATGCTGGATGCTGATTCGGAAGCGGAATGGAATGACGTCACCCTGAAAGCCGCACTTTTTGTGCCACCGTCAGCCATTGGGTTTCTCACCACCGAATCTCAAACAGGCTCGACAATCTCTCTGTGACTGCAGTCTGGTTTAGCGATTATCTGCCAGCTATACTACACGATAAGTTATCTCCTGGATGCGGTGCCCCATAAAGCAATGGACTCTTGTCAGCGTGAAATAAGTAATGATGGGGTTTTGGCGTAGTTACCCCAGAGAGGACGTACAGAACACTTTGTGCAGAGATGGAAGTTTATGAAGACGATGACGAGCAAAGCACATGACAGGAGTGTATTGCAGTTTAGCACTTATGACGAAGGCGATAGCTACAACGTTAGCGGGTACTCGCCCCTCACGTTCAATTCTTGGCTTCGAAGCCGCCCCACTCCGACATTCTGTTTTTTTTTTTTTTTTTTTTTTTTTTTTGTTGTTGTTTTTTTCTGCCGAAGCTCGGCGGATGCAGGCCACAGCATTTCCGGCTGGTATTGGTTGCGTGAGGTATAGTGCTGTCGTATTAAACGGCAGCTGTGAATTCAAAGGCGTTCAAAAATGAGAGTGGCAAAGCCGACTGATACAGACCAGGGTAGGTTTCCTAATATTTTTTCACCTGCTTTTAAAAACCATCAATCCCAGAAAAAAAGAAGGAAGCAAAAGAAAGAAGTGTAGTGGGCACTTAAGTTCCGCCTTTATTGGTATCGCGCGATAGCGCTATAGGGTGCCAGTCCACACATAAAACGCCGCTCTAAGCAAGCCGTGAGAACGTGCTTGTGTGGCCTGAAGGTAATGTGAATTTTCAGTAGGATGGTTCTGATGTCACTCTCCCATATGAAAGGAGACGTCCGAGGTGACAGCTTTCGCCATATGTAATGTCACGCAGTCCTACGTCCAGTTAGTGCTCGGTCATGTAAGCTGTCAGATACCACCAGCCAACGTCATACTTTAAAATCTGGCATCTGCGGTGTGAGCGAAAAATCATGAGCGTGGCGCTGGCAGCTTACATCTAACATGGTGTCATCTGATATGGACACGCATTGAACGAACATACGGTTACATGCCTGACGTTACGTATGACTGGAGCTCCCAACTCGGGTCTCTTCTCTCATATGGGCGGATGATATCAGAACCAGCCTGCCAAGACCCTTGCATTTTCGTCACACCTATGCCACCCAGGCACGTGCATACTGCTCAGTTAAAGCGGGGCTTTATATGTGGGCTGGTAAGCGGTCAGCGCTATCGCGTCAAACCTATAAAAGCGGAGCTTAAATATCCATCATGATTTTTATTTGGAGTAAAGCGACGCGATATCGAAAACTAGTGACCCCCAGGTATGTGAAATTCCCACTCCGCTCCAATAATGAATCTTACGCGAAAATCTCCAAGGTAGCTTCTCTGTGAGGCTTGATAGCAATGAAAATTTTTCCTTCTTATGTTTACACTGGAATTTTTATGGAAACTGAGACGCTACATGGGCGCGATACGATGATGCACCTTTTCAAATCGCCAGCCCGTTTCCAATTTAATACAAATAGAAAAAATATGGATGTGGCATAAAAGGACTCTAACGGTTTGACGGGCGCCTCGGTACCCGTTCGCTGGACCAGCATGCTGCACTTCACACTAAATAAGGAGACACCAGCGTCTCCCCGTTTCCAAAACTTCGTGCGAAGATGTCATGAGCGACGTGTACGTGTAAAACGAGTCTTGCAGAGAAAGTGAATCAGTTACTTCGGCAAATAGGCAATTGTTTGGCTTTTCAAAATTTGAAAAGTAAGGCAAGAAAAGCTCGAAATTCTTCCGTGGTGAATTCAACCGGCACTGCGGCGGGGAACGAGTAGAGTTCAACGTAGGCGCTGTTTCGGCTCCCTGTGTCGGGTCGGGAAGATCTGAAACATAGTCTCGTGAGAATTCCTTTAATGCCGTTGGAGCCATCAACTCAAACATCATTTGTGCTCCTTACAAGCCCGAAAAACATCTACGGCTCAACTCAAAATGCTGAGAACAAGAGCGCGTGCCGCTAGAAGTGTTTCATCGATGATGTTTTCTTAATTTGGCCGCACGGTGAAACTTCGCGTATAAACTTCAGTCAACTCCGCTAACACGTCAATCTGGTTCTCGCCTCCCTACAGAAACTTCCCAGTAAATTTCCTGCAATTCGCGGTGCTGATTTCCAAAGATTGGGTGGTTGCTGAACTTTACCAAAAGCGCACAGTGTCTCAGCAGTATATGCATTATTTGGAGCAGCTTCACTAGGCATATTGTAATACGGCTGTAGCTTATAGCCAAGGACATCATTTTTGACGCTTCTGTTCGAGAAAATATGGCTGCAGCACCGACTAGAGTCAATTATAAAACCTCCCTGTGGAGACAGAAATACCCCGAGGAATATATAGATGATATCAACAGAGAAAGCGGGCATACTTGACCGCAAAGAGAGTTTGTAAAGCTAAGTATTGTTTCATAAATCCACCGCTATAGTGGGATACAACACCAGAAAAAAAGCGGCAGATGCCCATCAAAGGAGGCCGCCCACTTCAGGCGTCCGATTCTGCTGTCTAGGTAAATCCCCTTGGATATGTGACATCGCAGGGTGTGTTTTTGTAGATTATTCTGGCCTTGTGTAGTGGTTTGTAGCAACCTCCTTCCGGCCCATAAAACTGCTGGTCTACGACAATCATGCACCAATCTGATGGAGATTAGCCCCCTTCGAATCGGCAGTAAAGACATATCCTATGCGTGCGTTAATATATTATATACGGATGACGCACGTATGAAAAGAGGGAAATGTAATAAATTTTGTTCCACTCATAAAATACACTAACTATATTGCCTTTATCCGGCATCTACGTTTAGTTGCTACATCATTACCATTCCACATTTACTCAGAATTCCTTTCTTCCCTTGGAAAGACGTGACAGTCACACCTGTTCCACAAGGTCATGTCGTGTCGACTCCAATATTTTCGTGCCGAGTATTAATCGAGGTCCTGACGCACAAGAGAACTCGTCATACACGTTGTTTAGACCGTTGTTTAGACTTCGGTATTTCATGTGTACCTGATATACAAGCGGAGCATTCCTCATCCCTCTTTCGCAACCTCACTTTCTCTCACAGGGGGGAAGTTTAGGCGCCGCATAAGTTGATGGAATAAGACCCAGGTGTACTCTTGGCATGAAAAACATGTTAAGGAAAATGAAAGAATCAATAAATGAACAGAGGCAAATTATCGGAAATGGCTGCATCTGGTCCAACATGGAGAACTTTTGTGAACGCATGAGTCGTGATTACCGCATATGAGCAGCAAACGAAATCCCACGTGGGCGTCGTGCGGGTTGTGCTACGTGCATTGCGTTGTAAACCAGCCTTCAGCAGGTAGTGCGTGTCTAATGGTGGTAAGATTCTTTCCTAGATCCTTCGCTTTGAATAAAGCGAATATTCAACATTTTGTGTTAATAAACAACTATTTCTCGCACAGCTAAGCAGGCTTCGATCAGTCCAAAACAAAACCGCAAGCAAACTGGAGCAAGGTCACGCGATGCGACGAAGAGCAAGAGAGTGCGCCGAGTTCGAGGGAGTAGGAAATGAATCCACGGAGCCTACCTCTATGTCTGGCGGGTCGACGCTCAGCTGGTCGGGATATCCCGCGCACTGCATCCTGCTGCCTCGAAGAGGGCCACTTAATGTCACCACACACTGCCAGCAGCAACGGCCGGCCGGATAACGTAGCACGCTCGGTACAGAAGCCTCGACGGAAAGCTTTGTGAGGGCGTCACACGCAAGGTCAGGCGCGTCGCACACGGAGCGCGCGGGCGACGGCTACGGTTTCCCAGTTCGTGAAGAGTGCTGCGGTCGAAGGAAACTGGCACAAGTCTTAATCTATGCGGGTGAGGGGTGAGGAAAGGAGAAAACGAGGGTGAGAGAGCGAGATAGAGAGAGAGCAGTGCTGACGACGTGACAAAAGCTCCACATGCCGTCGGCGCTTCTGTTACAAGTGAACTAGTGAAAGAAGGACAGAGAGAAGTTCGTGTGACACTTCCTGTCAGCTGCTACAGTCTAGAAGAGAGTTGAGAAAAATAGTGGAAAGGAGACTCCTTTTGGAAAGGGTCGCTCTGTAGAGTCGGCCTCTCTCCCCACTCATTCGTTATCGGCACGAGGGTCCCGCCAGCCTTATGGCAATCCGGTTGCATAGCTGCCCTCAGCGCTTCGGCGGCTGAGCAGTTGTTACGTAAGTACTGCGCGTGCCCCCACTCTTGCACCCAACGCGCGTGAAACAGTCCTGTTTCGAATGAAGAAAAAGACAGCTTCGATACTCTGCGGCGCTTCCGTTTTGTGGTGAGAATCACGTTTTCACGCAAGTTGCTGAACACTGCAGAAATGAAACTTACTGACTCTGGAGTTTCTCACCAAGCTCAACGGCAGCTATCCCATCGCAAAGTGCGATAGGAAATCTCTCTTTTATCAGCAGGCCTGGTCAAGGCTAAAACAATCGGTCCATTTTTTATTGGTGGAAATGAATAGGTGATTTTACCAGTTGCGAGGGTGGAGCACTGTGCTGTAGAGACCTGCTCGCCGCCGGCGAAACTTTGTACTTCACTTTGAGCATTCCGTTTCTAGCGGCAATGAGTACACGAGGGGTTCCTGACATCTTGCCTTGCTTGGCATGATTAACATACAATCGGCGCCTACAAAATCGCCACCAATCATACATTTCATGTATGCGCTGCTGTCCAGACAACACAAATGTTCCACTTGATTGTGCCGACTGACACTGTGCAACACATGAGATTGTTGGTTTATCACTGATATGTTAATAAGAGAGCTTCTGAGTAAAGATAGCTGCGTTATTCTGGCTATTTTGTTTTCATTGCTTTTTTAAAGCAATAAAGATAAACCACAATGGGTGATTCAGAGATTAAGAGACTTGGAATGGCAGCAGTTATGGATAAGGGTAGATGGAGAATACCTCAGTAATCTGCGATTTGCTGATGACATTGCCTTGCTAAGTAACTCAGGGGATGAACAGCAAATAATGATTGATGACCTAGACGGACAAACTAGAAAGGTAGGCTTGAAAATCAATGTGCAGAAGACTAACGTAATGTTCAACAGCCTCGGTAAGGAACAGCAATTTATGTTAGGTAGCGAAGCACTGGAAGTAGTAGTCGAATATGTCTACTTAGGACAGGTATAGTAACCGCAGATCCGGACCATGAAAAGGAAATAGCAAGAAGAATATGATTGAGATGGAGCGCATTTGACAAGCACTCGCAGATTATGACTAGTAGCAGCTTACCGGTATCGCTCAAGAGGAAAGTATACAACAGGTGCATCTTACCTGTACTCACCTATGGGGCTGAAACGTGGAGGCTAACCAAGAGGGTTCTACTTAAGTTGAGGACAACTCAGTGGGCTATGGAACGAAACATGGTAGGGGTAGCATTAAGAGATAGGAAGCGTGCAGAGTGGGTCAGAGAAATAACTCAAGTTACCGACATTCTATAGTGGAAATCAAGAAGAAGAAATGGACATGGGCAGGACATGTAGAGCGAAGAGAGGATAACCGATGATCGCTTAGGGTAACAAACTGGATTCCAAGGGAAGGAAAGCGTAGCAGGGGGCGGCAGAAATTTAGGTGGGCGGATGAGGTTAAGAAGTTCGCAGGGGTCACGGTGGATGCAGCTTGCACAGAACCGGGTTAAGTGGAGAAATATGGGATAGGCCTTCGCCCTGCAGTGGGTATAGTCAGGCTGAGGATGTTGATTACAATGGGTTATATCACGGCAAGTCATGTAAATATTTCGTGCTATCAGCTTCACTCTTTAAAGATGGAGAACTACATTTATTCCAACATGAAATATGCCGTTATCGCGCAACGCATACTGATTTGTAATTGCAACCTGCAGACATTAGTGCCTTATCATACTGCAATCAGGTCTCGCGCCGGTACACTTCTGCACTGTACGAAGTGTCAGCGTGGCATATAGCGCGTTATCTGAGAGGATAACTCGCAAAAATGAAACGTTGTTCGCGAGTGACAGCATAAGGTCCTTGGGCCAAATGTATTACTTTGTTGATTTTCTGCAATCCAGTGCAGTTCTCTTTATGCCTGCGGGCTCTCCTTTGGACTTATCGGTTCTGGTCGTAGGCCGGACAGTGACTAAACATGTGAAGAAGAATGCTGGTACGGAAATCATGTCCAGATGGGCCTCAGTTTCATACTTCTGAATATGCGCACTTATCTGCACTGTCTTGATAAAGAACATTTTTTTTTATCCGGAAGGATAAACTCCTTCTGAACTTATGATGTCGCCTAATGTTTTCGATCTACATAAAAAAAAAAAAAAAAATCAAGCGCGCAATCACCACTATATCGTATTGTAGGCTTCGGTGGCACTATTTTCTTTTTGCTATGTGCTTTTATTATTAATTTAAACAGCGCGAACAACAAGACACAGTACAAGATAAAAGGAAGCCACAGTACAAGCGCTGACTCACAACTATGCCTAAGGCTTAACTCCAAGGACCAGATAAAACAAATATGACGAAAACGAAACAATCACGTGAAACAACCCCTGGGTTCACCTGCTGCACGAAACGTTACTCAAAAAAAGATCTCTTTGCTTGAAAGAGCAGGAGAAGTCTTGCTGACACACTTATTGTCCGTTGAAATAAAATATGGTTCAACTATCTCTCTCGTCATCTTTTATTTGTGGCGATACAAAATCCTAACCTGGTCAAACATAGGAGTACACGTCTTCTTCTCCTTCATTGTTTCACACGAATGGCAATGTGAGACCAGAAATGTTTTGTCCTTGCCACTTTCCAAGTTTTTCCTGTGTTCCCGTAGTCTTTTGTTAATACAGCGTCCTGTTTGTCCTATATAACAGGCTCCACAAGAGAGTGGAAGCCTGTACACAACACCAGTCTTGCATCCAACAAATGGGTCTCTATGTTTCACGCTACATTCTTGCTTCGATTCTTTTTCCCTTTGCATAGCCGGACAAATACTCTTTATCTTGAGCGGGGCTTCCTTTGTACTGTGGCTTCCTTTTATCTTGTCCTGTGTCATCTTGTTCGCGCTGTTTAAATTAATAATGGATGTTTACCAACTCGCCCAACAAAGTATCTTGGTTAGCTATATGCTTATTGCTACGTTGAGCTTGCTCCGCTATCGAAACCTAAATTAGAGAAGAACCAAGTTGAGCGATTCAGACAGTGGACTTTACGCATTAGGCCAACTGGCGGTTGTCTGAGGCGAAGGCGGGTTGAGAGCAACTTGCCCAAAAACTTGTTTTACTTAACACCTAATTATTAAGGCCGTTTTTGCCTCATGCTTCGTGTGACCAGAAATCCGTCAGACACTCTAACCATGACTAATAATGACCAGGACTATGGCTAATAAAATCATAATTGTCATAATTAATTATTCATATTATGGTTAGTCATGGCCATAAATAGCCATAGTTAGTTTCTGAATAACGACAGTTAAATGCAGATGACCTCAGCAAGCTGAGCATGTCAGGCGTTGGCGGAACTGCGTGTACGGGCATGAGAAAGGTCGACACAGCCGCACTAGACCAAGAACAGAAGAGAAATGCTTTCGCACTGCCTCACGTAAGGAGGCTTAATTGCCCCCCGGAATTTCTACACAGGGTGACGAGAGGTAAAGGCACTGTAACTGAGCAGTCTTGAGGTCTCTTAGATTTGGCTTGCACTGGCTGCACTAGTTCTGAAAAGTGCTGCAGCGGTGCCAAGCGGTCACGTGTGCGTGCAGTGCCAGTTCTGACACTGGCGTGCAGCGGCAGCTGCCAAAACGAGTGCGCAAGTGTAGGATTCTGCAACCTAGCAGACGCGTGCGAGCATCATGAATCGGGTGCTGTAACATGATCACGTCCAATTTCGAAGCTAGCTGCCGTAGGCGTATACAGCACTCGATCGGAAAGTGACGACGACTAACAGTGACGTTGACTGCGACCAGTTGACCAACGTTCGCGCGACTGCACGATCGTTATATCGGGCGGTCTGCGAAGATGCCCTTCTTGCGCCTGGATACGAGAGAATTAACGTTTTAAGCAGTTGCCGAGAGTATTAGTTTGGTAAGACTGCCTAGCGAGACGCTTGATTTGTTGCCGCAAACTTCTGTCCAAAAGCGCTAGTTGCGGAAAAGACGCACGTACCTCGATCATTGCGCGCTCTCATACTCCGTGGGCAAAAAGTTTGATGTCGAAGAGTCGCTGCGCACGCTATCGCGAGGCGCACTCACTCGGCATGACAGAAACTCGATCTATCGCAACTGATTTCTGTTCGCAGCTATAAAAAAAAATACTACATAGTACAACGCACGCGAAGGTGATGTATCGCGGCCACGTACCACTACATGTGTGGCCACAACAATCTCCACCAACAAAATGCTAATCATCAGCATGTAGTCCAACTACCCTGTATACGCAACCGTTCGCGGATCTGAATTAGGAACGAACCATCTGGGTTCTGAAGGTTGTTGTTGTGGCTGCAGGAAGAAGAAAAAAAGTGCAGCAGACTTCTGAAGGTACGGGCTCTACAAAGCTCTGCAGAACGATGCGCAGCGTCGTCTGCTCTTGGCCGGGCGGCGCGTACGCCATGCTGCACTTTTTCTACACCTCCTCTGGAGCGAGTGCAGGACTAGCCCTGCACCTTGACAAAACGAAGAGAGAAGTGCAGACAGCGCGCGCAGCACCGGCAAAACGAGGACAGCGGTGCTGTACTGCATGAACTAGTCCAGCTGGTGCAGCCAAATCGAAGAGACCTTTGCTCTCTGTTTAAAGTGTCCCCCATCCTCAAGTCCCTACATGGGGAATTTGGCCCTTTAACTAATATACAATCCCTTATAGACACGATCACATGCACCGCCTTTGTGAACGCCTACCACCAGAGACGTCCCCTGACCCACTCTTTGGACAGGTCCCAAGCATGGGATCCGAAGGCGGTCGATCGGTCGCCTAAAGACAGTTTCACATGATGCGACACGAGTGAAAAATTTCAGTCCAGTCGTAGTGTCTTTGCGGCGCCAATCGCGACAGCCCTTTCGCATGCTTGCGGCGTCAGCGATTTCTGTCGGTGCGGCGGCGGCGGCGGCAGCATAATATTTTACCAACAATAAATCTACAACACGCGTAAGAATAAATGTTGTATTTAATATATGTCCTTTTATCAGAATATAAAGCACTTTATGCAAAATAGCCATTAACTTTTTCGTTTTGTAGGCAACTACGTACAGCAGTCACATCAGGCTTTATTCCATTGTCCGGCGGCCGCCTCGTTTGCATGCGATCGTTGCGACAGTGCGGCGTGCGACCAACTTGTTGGAAGTCTTCAGTCGCTCTGCGGCGGTAGTGGCGTGCCCTTCTGTCACTGTGCGGCTGAAATCGCATTCTGCTGCGGCGAAAATCGCATCTTGTGAAACGACCTTAAGGCCGAAAACCCTGGGGCCGGATTACGCACCGCTCTCAAAATCGCTCTCAAGTTTGAGAGCGTGACGTCAAAATGACGAGGCTCAGACATGTGAAGTGTGACGACATCCCGGCTTTAGCCAATTACAAGCAGGCTAGGGCGCTTAATAGCAAAGCCCTACCCCGGAAACTTTTATTTGCACGATAAAGGGGCCGTGTGCAAACATTTTTCGTGAAAACGCAGCGAATAAAAGTATAAATGTTTTATTTACCAAAGAAACATTGTTCGAAGCTATAATACGGCAACTAAAAATAGAAGCAATGTCAGTATTACAATTAAATGTGCGCCTAGGTAACGATTTTCGCCGCGAGGGTCAGCTGACGACAGCGAGGCGTGAACATGGCGGCCTGCAAAGAAACAGCTGATTTTGCCGTCTAGTTGCTGCTTTTTACGCGTAGTTTAAAATCGAGGTCCTCTGCGGATGTTGTTAGTTGCCGGAAAAATCTGACTGAAAGCAGTAAAGGCTACGAACCTGCAGTGAACAGCTTGGTGAAAGTGTTTGTCACGAAAATAGCTTGCTGAAGAGTGTTTTTCATCAGTGCTTACCAGCGATGACAAGAGCGACGAGCGGTAGCCATGTGATCTAGTGTTCTTTCTTTGAAAATACAAGAGGAAAATGAAGGCTACACTATTACTTCTGCCGATAGATGGAAGCTGACAGTCACAGTAAAGTAGGTGTCAGCCGCTATGCAAGAGCTCGCGACTGCAGTGCGGGAAACGAGATCCGACGCACGACCCTTCACCACTGACTTGTCGTGCAAGCCACAGTGACTCGCTGCTGTGCTTCGCAACCAGTTGACTTCAGGCACATTGGGCTCGGTTCTTCATATTGCGATTGATGCTACTGCTGCTCCATTCCGTTCATGTTCAGTAGCTGATGTTATGTGTGAGGTACAGAAACCGACGTTTACGCTCCGTTTTGGTTTGTGCAAGGGAAAGAAAGCACTTTTTTTTTTTTAATTGTCACCGAGGCGAGAACGAGTTTGTTCTACCAGACCTCAGTTTAGAGGCGATAAAGGTAGGCCTGAGCAGGGATGTCTAGTATGTTGCATTTCGCTCAGCGGTAAGAGTGATGGTGTTGGTCGCACATTGTTGCAAGGCCTCTCTGACGGTGTCATAGTTTCTGTTCGTGCTAGACGGTGTCCACTCTGTCGGCAGGAAAAGCAAGCGTATCATGCAAGTGATGCCGCGAGCGAGCTCGAAATCTGCTCAGTTTCTGCGATCGCACTATGACAACTAGCTTTCAAGTGCCTTTATATCCATCAAAGAGTCTTTAGTGTTTCAAAATATGTTCATTTTACTCACATTACGCATTCTCTTTCAATATTGTGTGAATTATGTACAAGCCTTTTCTATTGAAATATCAGTTTGAACAGAAGATGAATTTTTTTGGTTATTTGTTGAAAAGACTTAGAAAATAAATGCCAAAGACAAAAGTAGCTGTGCAAAATGTGTATATCACACATTTATGACGTAGTCATTTATTGGATGCTTACAGTTTAGCTTCCTCTACTGTCTTCAAGCTGTTTAGCATTCTTCTTGACAGTGTTGCACGTTTTATTAGTGTAAAATAACCTTTATTCACACATAGCCCCAGCAATGCATTTGTTATGATTGCAGTTATTTTATTGTCACTAAGATTTTTGTCATTCAGCAGTTATTCTGGGCACTGAAGCCAAGTAAAATGCACTATTCTCCTAGCAGCTGCTACAGCAGAGCACCAGCTACAGCTTTGTTATATCTGATATATAAGCATTTTGTATACTGCACCATGCATACAGTACCTATTTGTATAGGTAGCTTCAATATGCAATGGAATGGCTTCTTTGGGCCTAGTAATTTATTCTCGAATGTACATGTCAATGTTGTATGGTCAATGTGCATCAAGGTATATGTGCTTCTCTATATGCTGCCTCTTTTGCAGTAAAAACACTCAAGTGAAATGCTGCTGCCAAGAAATAAGTGTTTCTACTGATTATAAGTGGCAGTAAAAAAAAAAAAAAAAGATCTTTGTTGGTAGTATTTTCTGATTACAATCAGCATCATGAACATTTACTGCCTTGCTGTAATACTGCACTTTTCAGTTTAAGCATGTTTACACCACAGTGACCACAGCCAACTGTACCAGGCTGCAAGACGGTAGCAGAGAAGAGACAGCGAGCTGGGACTGGGATGGCTTGGCGCTGGTGTAATCAGCCATGACTTCAGTGGGTAGTTGCCGTCTCATGGGTAACCAAAATATGACATCCACTTAGGCCCATCTTTTGCTAATCTCAACAGCTTTTGAGCATGCTTTAGCACTCAATTGAACATCCATACTAAGTAGCCCACAGCCAGAATCGTAAACATTCGCAGGAATGCTTATAACGTGTGCCAATGCTGTTTAGGCAAGCATCATTGTAAGGACAGCCTTGTAACTTGGTAGTGATGATTACCTGCATAACAGAAGCACCCCGATTTCTTAGGCAGCAAATAAATTTAAACACTATAAATATTTGTCTCCTATTGCTTTTGCCATGAACAAAATTTCACTGCAACATGCATTCTTTGGCATATAGCCCGTCTCAGCATATTCAGGAAATGTATCTCTTGTCAAAGCCGAAATCTAAGTCAGTCTCTCCCTGCAAGGCTCGTTTTCAAAAAAAAAAAAAAAAAAAGTCTTGTCCTCAGAAAAGACTCCCGGTCTTTGCAGAAATGAAAAGAAGCAGGCGTTTTTACGGCGCATTCACTTTCAAGCCGCGAATGTGTCGCGGGCAGGGAGCGTGACAAATGGCCCGAAACCAGTCATCGAGGAGCAAGGCGCGCTGGACAATCAATAATCCCTTCATTCTGTGCTTTACATATAAAGGGCAGGTATACAGAACCCTTTCGACAGCTCTCGCTAGGTCATTTTGAAGACAACTGTTAAAAAACAGTGCACGAGTGGGAACGAGACCTTTTGGTTGGAAAAAAAGCCTTGCAGAGAAGCCGACTTACAACAAGTGGTATTGCACACATCAATGCATATAATCAAGATCGTTCGATGACCAACACGGGTTTTTAGATCTTAATCAGGAAAAAGACGCAGGTGTTCAGCAGACCTTCGATCACCTTTCGGTACACAGGAGTACCGCTATCAAACATTATGGTGTCGCAGCGCTGGCAGACAAGGACAAGACTAGGGACACACACAACTGCACTGAACTTACAAATTTATTTTGGACGCTTTTGATTCGCGCATATATAATTGACAGAAGGATGAAATGAAAAGAAGCAGGCGTTTTTACGGCGCATTAACAAACGCTAGACGAACGCGCCGTGGAGGAAGCGTTGGTCCGGCGGGACAGCCAGGGTCACGAAATGCGCGTGTTCGCTTCGCAGACCTGAGATAAAGCAGGCACAATACAAGTTCACTATGATCTTCAGAACTCTTCGGCAAACACACGCAGTCAATAACAAAATCTACTCACTATTGTGATGTTCACAACGTGCATAGAACCCCTTGCCTAGCGACTTGTTTCCGTATCCTTGACGGCAATCATCGTTCCGCCCGATGGCTTCCGCTACCGACGCACTGCGTGATGCAAACGATCTTACATTCCCTACGTACGTTGGAAGCACGGTATAATCGTGGTTGGAAGCCTCCGGTAGCAAAAACATGCGGTGCGCTTGCCGCCGCGGTGACGACGCACTCGCCCGCAAGCCACCGTTCATCGATGTTCGTCGGCAATCGTCGCGCAGTCACTACACTTTCTGCTTGTTCCCGAGTTGAACAGAGCCGGAGCAACTTGTCCGGCAAGTCAAACGCGTGCTCGTGCTTCATTCTTCGCAGTGGATCGCCGATACAATGCCTCAAAGCGGCGCATCGCAATTTACACGGCCGCCATTTTCACTCTCAAACGTTTGAGACTGCTTCTGTCGCTCTCAAAAAAACGCTCTCAATTGGCGGCCATATTTAGGTGCTCAACGTCATCATTTCTTTCGTGTTCATGACGTCTGATGACGTCCACCGGTGACGCAGAACTGACCAATAGGACATAGGCCTTTGAGAGCGATTTCGAGAGCGATCCGTTTGAGAGCGGTGCGTAATACGGCCCCAGCAGACGCCCTATTCCTTGCAATCCACCTAGATAAGAAGGGCTGGTCTGTAGCGTAGCCTGGTTGCCTGGTGACGGAAGGAAAATCTAGCCGCATCTAGGGAACTGTGGTTTCAACCCCTAGTGACCTAGCGACCTAGCTTGCCGGCAGCTGTTTGTTGTGGCATTCTTACACCGGGGTTGTGTCTCGTGCTGTTTCGCGTCTCTTATTAAGTGCTGTGCGGAAAACTTGGTTCGGCGGAACTGTGCTCGTTATCACGGACGGGCGAGTTTCCAATGCGTCTCTTGGGCCCACCTGCTTGGATATTTCGGTTCGCGTTTCCTCACAGCAAGTGGCTAAGCGACCAGGCTTAGGCCTAATTCACGCCGAAGGTAGCCATGCAGTGTTGGACTGTGTGGGAATGAGTGGTTGCGAAGGGGAAGAAACGAAGACGGATATGTGCTCTGGTGCATTACCTAGCCTCCTCGATGAAGAAATTATAATGTCATGTTGCTGGCAAGTGTAGTATCCGTAGAATATGTGTTAGGTAGTCAGGAAAGACAATCTGCCTGCGCCTGCGTTATCATTTGACCTCCTCGGCTTCCTGTCGTGTACCACGTGACTGAGTGTAATATTTGGAATGACCTATACCAACGAATTACTGAGGTGAAAGCTTCCAAACCACCGTGGGATGTTCAGCAGTGCGACGAAATGCAACAGCGTTCGCCGTGTTGATCCGTTGGCTTTTCTTGCACGTGTTCCGTTGGGATATGCAAAACTGGTGAGTACATTTTCTCGCCTGTGTGAAAAACCCGAGAATGAATTTTGTCTACTGCGATTAGGGAAACATGCATACTTGCTTGCCGTTATTCATTTGTCGTCCGAGTAACGCTAATGTTGAGCGCTCATAAGATTTGTTTACAATGTGTATATAGTTTGCCGGTATTTGTATTTATTCTTTTCTTCTTGCTTTCGCCGGATCTTTCGCGAGCTGTCATATCTGTGAACGCGGCATTCAGAGTGGCGCTAACAAAAATCTTTTTTTTTTTTCTTAGTATATGAATTAGTGATTCCCTTGATGTATTGCTGAGAGCCCATATAACGAACAACTCTGTGAGCCTCTCCTCTACCTGCCCTAATCCCTCTTCAGCTTACGTGCATTTGTTTAAAATCGCTCTGCTTTGCAGTGTTTGCCATGCATGAACTGGTCCTCGCTTTAGATTTTGCGTTAAATGTCCCTGATTTGTATACTTCGGGAGCGTATATGATCGTGCTAGCTGGTTCTTCATAACAGCTCAGAACACGTAGACTGTGAGGTGAGTAGTTGCATGCTCAAGTAGAGAAATGGCTTTGCGCAACCGTTTAGTGAGACCAGTAGTTAGCATTTTTGGAAGCCAGTTCTGCAGAAGCTTCAGAGCCTTCTGATTACTCTCTCTTCGCACTCCCTTGTGCGCAGAAAAACAGACTTGTTTATTTTATTTCGTTATAGATATATTTGGAACGTCATGTATCTCTCTTTGGGATTAAGGAAAGGATTTTTACTTTAGCTTATGCTTGTCTTGCTGGTGATATTACGGATGTGTCAGCGTGTAGCTGTACTTGGTTGGTGGATTGCGTATTTATGTTTTCCTGGCGTGCGCTTATGAGTGGTGATTACAACAATCTTGGCTTTTTAAATCAGCGCTTTAAATAATTTTTTTTTTTCTTTTTTGTGCCTGTCTGTGTTCACGCCCGCTGCGCTGTTTCACCAACAAGGAGGCTTTCACTTTGTGTTCTTCAGAGTATTTCACCTGGTAAGAACATGACAGCGACTTGAGATTCTCTGGGATCGTTCGACATTTTATAGTAATGAGCGTGGCGTAAAATATGTGCGTCGGTGAAAATGTTTGTGGTTGGTGAGAGTCATTGGCGTCTGGTAAACCAGAGACAGCGCTCATGTTCCGCGTCAAAGCGGAATAATGAGTCTAGTCTGCATTTTTATTTAGCCATGACAAGTAAAGTGAAGACAAATCCGTTTATCATTTAAAGAATAAACAAGATTAAACAAGCTGCCCATATTAGCTTCTGGTGCACGATATATTGAAATGCAAGAGTAATTGTTTCTGAGTTCGGCTCGGACACGCCGATCACATATATTACGTCAGCTGTGTGGAGAGGAAGACATGAGCAGGTCTTCTCTGTCTAGGTGGCATTGTTTCTAGGCGCGAATACGCCGGCGCCACTGCTCTCTGCCCATATATACATAGAAGCAGACAGCACCCGCGCTCGTCGGCGAATTAGGCCATCCGCTACGTCCTACTGGGGGGACTCATGGAATTTCTCGCCCAAGCTGACGTTCATCTCAACCACCCTCCCCCCCCCCCCCCCCCTCCCTTGGTGCTCGGAAAATTTGAAACGCAATATATGCTCAGTGGCATACGCGTCGGTGGTCTAGATATATGAACTCATATTGCGCTCCCATGCATCCATGTTTGAGAAGCAGACAACGGCATGTCGAACAGTAAATCTGTGGAAACGCGGCAGGCGCGTTCCTAACTATTGCGCTAAATTGTATTTCTTATCAGCACTTGATCCCTTCAAGCATTGTTAGAACTCCCACTGCTGATAAGAGGCTATCTATCTTGTATAGCGCGCTCTAAGTGCCTTCCAGAAAGCTGCAGCAACGTGCCCTGTGCGAGCCGTTTTTTCTTTTCTTTTCCATTATCAGGATTGTTCCGTTCTAGTTTTCTTAATGCTCTGGATTGCGCAGTCGAAACGGTTACGGTGTTAGAGATTGCGCTGTCATACTGAGATTACCGCTATGCGGTGCACGCGAAACGACTGCACCAAAGTTTGCCTTCTTTCATGACGATGACTGAGTCAAAATCTCAGCAGTCATTCAGGTTTGCGCACCTCTGCAATTTTGTGGCTTTTGTGCGAAATTTGGGGCTTGGAAAAACCCTGCGCTATAATGCATACATAGGCTGCCAAACAACGGGGAAGAAAATGCCTAGGTGATATTGAGACGAGACTAGCGCTGATATCGGTGCCTCTTACTTGGAGCCTTGCCCGACGGAGCACAGTTACGAAGATGCGAGACGGTGAAGAGCATTATGTAGCAAATTCGCAAGATAAGCACTCAGGAAGGCAGAGAAAGAAAGGGAGCGAATACCATTACCGCTGCAGATCGGCGTTAGCCAGGATAAAATAGCAAATGGCCTCCGTGTTGCACTGTCACAAAACACAACCGCGGGCAACGCCCAGCAAGACAAGCCAGGGTAAAAGGGCGACTTTTCGCGTGTTTGTTTACATAGTGAGTGGCGCTCTTCGGAGATGGCATCTGAACTCTTGGGAGCAGGCCGCGCCGCAGGTCGCATTCCTTGCTCTGGTCACACGGGAGATAACCTTGGCATCTTGGTCTGGCCCCGTCCCGGATTAAACAAAAAAGCACTGTATACATACACAGCTGCATAAACAAGTTCCTTGTGGGGTCGATATCTGTCTTTCTGGTGGAGATAGCGCAGGCAACCACAAAGCCAGAAAACTTAAGATGAGGTGACTCCTCTGCACAACAGGCCGTCTACGTTGGCTCCGTGGGGAACGCATTCGGCTAGGCGTCCCGTTGAAATCTTCGCAACAGCCAAAATGCAGACCACGTTCTACATACCAGAGGTATGCAGTAAACACAGCGAGGGCGGTCGTGACCGACTCTTTTTCCTTTTATTTATGTATATTTAGGGGATCCTTACCAGACGGACGAGTAACGTTTAAGGCCGGCCTGCAAAAAATGTCAAGAGAATTTTTAAACGTTTACAAACTTGCATTTAAAAAATTTTACTACTCATGGTACGTCAGTGCAATTTCTGTTTTCGAGTGCAGTTTAACACAGGGCAAACATCATGTGCGTTATAGAGCTTGCTTATTAGACGATTAATTAGCTGAAATGAACTAATCAGTTTTATTTTACTTTTCTTTTAATGGGCGATAATAAATTGTAAAATGAAGGATCTCAACATTCCAGGTGAAAACCATTTTAAAATTTTCTCGATCAGCAGTGTGCTTCGAAATACCGAATGTCAAAAGTGCTTTTGAAAGCTTCTTCAATTGGGTTTTACACATTTCATAATATTACAATGACGTCGTTACGCGGCGTCATTGGTTCTCTGGAAAAACAAAGTCTGGAAAAACAAAGTGTTTGTGGGGCAAACAATCTCGGATTGCAAAGCTTGTTTTCAAAGCTTTTAAACAACGTATAGACAACTTACTTTTATTAAAGGAGGTGCACACAGCCAGTTTCTCATAAGCAGCCGTCTAGCGCTTGATGGTTCGCGCCTAGTGTGCAAAATATACCCAAAAAGCGATGTCCCCTCTGTTTGCGACAATCTGGAATGGTTGTATCAGACATTGACTCCCAATTAAATATCCCTCGCTGCCAATTTACCTTCAGAGTGGTTGCTTGCATGATTTTGTGTAAATTCCTAGTGTCTTTGTGTCTCCCAAAGTCGCAATTACTGCAAAATAAAAATTAGCGCTCGCATTATCGCTCCAAACAAATTAATACCTCCGAAGCATTGCCCTTTAGCCATTGCACAGCCGCCTTCGCATACCGCTTCACAGCGTTCGTCACAAGCCTGTTTCGACAGCCGCGCCCCCTACAGTGAGAAGAGCCCCGCGTCTCGAGCGATGTACAGAGGGTACAGAGAGTTTTCAAGTAACGTTGGGTAGAAACGAATTCGTAACCTTACCGTTCTTAGTTCCACATTGGTTCGAAATATAGATAAGTAATTATCTGAACGTCAGTTTATTTCACACTAGCCAGCCTCCTCTGCTGAAAGAGAAACTAATATTTTGACACTTTGTGAAAAGAGTGAACCTCCAGCGAAATTGAGAGCTGGTTGTTCCACAATGTTTCTTTCTCCTGCCGCGATGAAGTTTACAAAAACAGGTGCAGGCTGTCTTCGATACACTCCTTGTGCAAATATCAGGAACGCAATGGATTATCAGAGAGGGAGATCAATGCCTTTTCTCAAGTGAGCCCATGATTTGATTAGATGAAAGCAATACCAATACGTAATAGACGTTTGAAACGTCACAATGTGAGAAATCCACTGCATAATCATCCCGATACAAGAGGCTAACTTAGTCTTTTCATGCACGGTAGAGAAAAAGCACGTAGTAATCTCCCACTTAGCCTGGCGGGAACTGCACGGCACCTTTCATGTGCAAGTCACGGAAAATCAGCTTTTCTGAACTGAGTGTTTTCGTGTGAGAGTGCTAAATAAAAAGAAGTAACCAATTTTATCACTGCTGTAATGGGGTACATCTAAAGCACGAAGTAGCTGATTCCTCTCAGTGGAGGCGCTTGAGCCAATCGCGTCAAATAATTTCAGTGCACTGAGGTTAATCCGATTCATTCGTGGTGGAACCCCTTTCATCTGGAAAGCCCTGCATTGCCACGTAAGCAGGTATCAAGGGATTATCCATGACGTCGTGAGAATCGATCGGAGTCATTAGTTGCAGAGGGGTCGTTCTGATGGTAAAGACCGCTTTTCCCTTCATCTGTGTCCAACCATAGTACTCATAGGGAGGGACCAGAGAATATATGTTACGCAGGAAAGAAACATATGCAGGGCAAAATGAATTCGGCATTCCAAGACCAAACTCTAAACTCTCTAAACTTTAGATAGTGCTTACACGTTACGTCTTTAACGCTTTACGCTTTCCAGGTAGGTGATCGTGAAAACATTAGCCGAGGTTTACCAGCGCTTAAACCGATTAAGACGTGCTTTGTTTGGCATAGTTTGGCAAGGTTTTGCTTGGCGCTTTGGCACTGAGGAACTATCACAGAGATTGGCAGATGGCTAAACGTGTTTAGCTGGAACGAAAGGAAGTGCGCAGTTTCTGTCTCACTTTTCGGTGGACACCTACACTTACAATTAAACGCATACAATCGAAGTCGCATACGTAATCGGTTCTAATCCCTGTTCGCCAAATAACCTCCAACTTGACAAGCAGATTGATGATAAATGAGAAGCGAAATGGTATGACGTCACCTTGAACGTTGCGTAAGAAACTGCTCCGTCACAATTTTGATAAGAAATCACGTGATATCGATCTGTTGTCACATTCTGCGGACGCCGTTCACGGTCCAAGTAAAACCAAGCAAGCGAGTGGGCGAAGAGCGACAAGAAAGGTCCCTGCGTATTTGTCTCGGTCCTTTTACTCTTCGTCCTTGTGCCTTGAGTGCGTTTTTATAATTTTACGCCAATTTAAACGCGTTCGCGTGTTGCTCGAGTAACATGACTGCCATATAAATCTTGAACGGACACGACTTAAGCTTGAGTACCACAAGCGTTCAGGACAAGTTGAGGACAACCCACAGGGCTATGGAACGAAAAATGGTAGGGGTAACATTAAGAGATAGGAAGCGTGCACAGTGGGTCAGAGAAATAACTCAAGTTACCGACATTCTAGTATAAATTAAGAAGAAGAAATGGACATGGGCAAGACATGTAGTGCGAAGAGAGGATAACCGATGGTCGCTGAGGGTAACAAACTGGATTCCAAGGGAAGGAAAGCGTAGCAGGGGCGACAGAAAGTTAGGTGGGCGGATGAGGTTAAGAAGTTCGCGGGGGTCAAGTGGATGCAGCTAGCACAGAACAGGGTTAAGTGGAGAAATATGGGAGAGGCCTTCACCTTACAGGGGGTATAGTCAGGCTGATGATGATGATGATAATGATGACCACAAGCGTTAGGCGAAACGCCAGCAGGATAACTGAAATGGAAGCACAAAGACAGAAAAATATGAGCTGCTGCTGTAGAATTTCTTACTATTGCTCCAGTGTACTCGGCGATGTCAGTGCACCTCAGATGGTCTAAATTTCCGGAGTCATCCACTACGGCACCTCCATAGCATGAGTCGCTTTCGGACGTTAAACACCGCAAACTAGTAAACGTTGCTATTACTAGTAAGAATGCTGGCGCGAGTATCTGCGCGAGTCTCTGAAACAACACTTCTACTGTTATGCACGCTCTATGCATCATGGAGGGACGGACTGCTAACTAAAGAACTACATTTTGGCCAAAATGCATTGCAAAGTAAACAGTTTTAAAATCACAAAAGCACTAACTTTCACATGCGACTATAAATTGCAGTTAACGAGCAGAAAAGCAAGTTCAGTATGTTACAAAATTTGCCCGAAATAGGAATCGGAATAAATAGAAAGCTGGTTCAAATTCCGCTACTCGAAGCAAAATTGGATAAGTTGATGAGCTTGCAGGAAACTGTAACAAATATTGAGAAATCCGTTCAGTTCCTGTCCAATACCTATGACGACCTAAGAAACACACAAAATAGGCAAGACCAGGAAATAATCGACTTGCGTCGACGGGTAGACGCCATGGAAAGTTCACCAGTACTGAAAACTGTGTCCGGACTAAAACAACAGATAAATGATCTAGAGCAGTACAGCCGGAGACAAAACATTGAAATTCACGGTCTGAAACGACAAGACGATGAGGACCTCCTGCTAGAAGTGAATAAATTAGCTCAGCATCTTGAGATCGCAGAACTGACTGAAGGCGACATTGAAGGGTTACACAGACTGCCAGAAAAAGACGGCAAGCCAAATGTGGTAATTGTCAGATTTGCGTCGCGAACTCTTAGGGCCAAATGGTTCGAGAAAAGAAAGGAACTACAGACTAAGAAACTTGGCGTCATATTCTTTGACAACCTGACGGCAACCAACAAACAGCTGCGCTGGCTTGCAAAACGTAAAGCGAAAGAAAATGGGTATCAGTATGTTTGGACTTCAGAAGGGCGAGTCTTTGTGCGCAAATGCACCGGTGCAACTGCTATCAGGATCTCAAACGAAGAAGACCTCGAAAAGATTGTCTAGCGCTCAGTTCAAGCTCACTGTGACATCCGAATTTAAGTTATGGCCACGTACACTACTGAAACTTTTAAAAGATTACTGAACAGTGAAAATTGTTTGCGCAATAAGCACGTTTCTCTCTTTCATATGAACGCAAGAAGTCTCCGAAACAAACATGTGGAAATCGAAGCATATCTATCGGTTTTGGATTGTGCGTTTGACTTTTTGGTTTTTTCAGAAACCTGGTTTTGCGATAGCTCAGAAGTAGTCAGTTTTTGTGATTATAGGCACGTTTCTGTTTATCGTGCGGAAAGGCGCGGTGGGGGCGTATCTATTTATGTACGGAAGCATCATCACTTTGAATGCTTGCCAGATTTCACATGCGTGACCAATGATTTTGAAACAGTTGCGATTGTGTGTCACAATGTACTAGTTCTTGCACTCTACCGGCCTCCCCATGGCATTCTTCAAAACTTTCTTAGCTTTGTTGAGAGAATATTGGTTTTAGTAAACGCCAAAAAATGGAACGTTGTTGTCATTGGTGATTTCAATGTTGACCTTTTTTCAGCTGAGCAACCAAAATACCAACTTCTAGAAGTCATGCTTGCAAATGGTTGTGAAAATTTAATCACCGAAGCCACTAGGGTAACAATGCATTCAAGCACGCTGATTGATCTTTGTTTCACAAACATTCCTAAGGAGACAACTTTATCCGGTGTCCTGTGTTCGGATATAAGTGATCATTTATCCATATTTGCAGCACTTCCCATAGAAAGCAACTCTCAAAGTATAAAACACACTAAAAGACACATTAACAACCATAGTGTTAGTTTATTCATGTCTTTGGTGGCTACTTCAAAATGGACAAACGTGTACGCTGAAAGCGATCCCTCTAAGTCATATGATGCATTCATTTCTACACTACAGCATTGCTATAATGTTGCCTTTCCGTTATCAACGATACTTCAGCACAAAAAAGCCCGGAAACCATGGATAACTAAGGATCTTTATAAGCGCATCAAACAGAAGGAAAAAATGTTCAGCCTTTTTCTAAAAACGCGTGAAGTCGAACTACTGCATGAATTCAAACGCTTCAGGAATAGGTTAAATTCAGATTTAAAAAAAGCCAAATTTGCATTTTTTCAGCGTAAGTTTGAGAACTCTACCCAAAGTAGTAGCAGAACATGGAAAGTTTTTCGTGAGTTGACCAACGCCCCGACGGCTGACTTACCATTAGAACTGGAAATTAATGGAAGAACATACTCCCGCGAATCGTTAGCCAGTC